>JAYDZE010578743.1:0-29592 GCA_034509125.1 Monilaria moniliformis
TGTCTATGTGTTTATGAGTGTATGTGTGTGTGAGAGAGAGGGAGAGGGAGAGATAGAGAGAAAAAAAAATGTGGGTGTGTGAGAGAGAGACAGATTGTGTGTGTGTGTGTGTGAGAGAGAGAGAGAGGTATGTGTGAGAGAGAAAGAAAGAGAGGTGTAAAAGAGATAGAAAGAGAGAGAGAGAGAGAGAGAAAGAGAGAGAGAGAGAGAGAGAGTGAGAGAGAGAAGGGGTGTGTGTGTTAAAGAGAGAGAAAGAGGAGGGGTGTGTGTGTGTGAGAGAGAGAGGGGGAGAAGATGGCGTGAGAGAAAGAAAGAGAGAAAGAGAAATGTTAGTGTAAGTGAAAAAAAACAAACATTAAAGATATGAAATTCTAAATATTTACTTTAAATATGGAATTCAAATTATATAATTAGAAAATTTGAAATTAGGATTCAATTCAAAATTCAAATATTTTTGTTGTACCGAACAATGGATTTAGAATTGATAGCTCCAATTTCAAATCTAAGCCTCCAATTCCGTGATACCAAACGGAGCCTACGAGTATTTTAGCTACATATAAAATATGTGATCGTGCATAGAGCAATAAAGTTAAATAGAGCACATAACATGAACGCAAATATGTAACATATTCCATTTTTACTATACATATGATGAAAAATATAGGGAGGTCATATGAAGGAGTTCTGCCTATGGTACACACAAGAATACACTATTCGTACAACGGAATCCTTCTTCAGATCAACACAGACAAACTCTCCAAAACTAACACTATTTGCCTATCAAAATTTTGCTAAACTACTAAGAAAAAGAAAAAAAAATATATTATAATAAAGCAGAGCATGTAGAAGAGCAGCAGCTGATGGAATCATTATATTGACTCCGGATTTAATAAATTCCAACCACTATCCTCACGCCTACAGGCGTCCCCTTAATACCATTGTACATCTTCACTTCTTCCGATTCTTGCTTCTACTACTAATTTTGTAATGCTTTCGATCTGACTTGTCGCCTCCCGTGCTGCCCAATGAGAAGCTGCCTCCAGCACTGAATCCTAGACTGCCTGATGCCTGGAACTGATAGGGGCTCTGTAGAGGAACTTGATTTTGCTGGCTGTTGAACATGAATGGATTGTTTTGTGTAGGAGCTGCCGATCCAAATGCAAAGGTAGGAGAGGCAGGGGAAACAGATGGTTGACCAAATACAGGAGTAGGTGCAGATGATGCAGATGATGGCACTGGATCCTCAGCCATGCTATCTTCTGCATTAATCTGCTCATTATTCCCAGGAGAGGCTGCAAAACCACCACCAATTGGCAAATTACTAAATAAAGGCTGAGATGGGGAAACAGAAGCAGTAGTGACTGATAAAATGGGACCCGGCAACGCAGCACTGGATGAATTGAAAGCCATGGCTGGTGCAGCATTTGCAGAAGCAGAGAAGGAAAATCCTGAGGATGGAGAACCAAATAATGGGGATTTTTGGCTTTGCCAACCGGAACCAGAGACATTGGAAGCCACACTAGTGGAACTAACTGAGTTGGCTGTGGAGGAGGAAACCGAAGAACTCCCACCAAAACTGAATATACCAGATGTGCCACTGCTGAAAGAGCTAGTTGAGGTACCACCAAAACCGAATACTGGTGTAGTGGGACCACTGCTTGAACAGAGTGCAGTGGTCAAAGAAGATGAACTTAAACCAAAACCGAATGCACTAGAAGTTGCAGCACTGGAGCTAACAGCAGATCCTTCTGAAACAGCAGCCGGAGTTGCACCAAATTTGAATAAACTCGATGTTGGCCCACCAGCAGGGACCAGAGAGGTTGTGTCTAATGTGGAAGTCAAAGAAGAACTAAAACCAAAACTGATGCTTGGAGTGGGCACTGAACCAAGAGAAGAGCCAGTAATCATATTAAGTGCTGGAACTGATGCAGACGGAACAGACTCAGCTGATATGCATTGTGAGATGGTACCAGCACCAAAAACTGGAGATTTAGTGGCACTAGCAAAGAGGGAACTCTGAAGACTGTTACCAGAGCTAGCTGCTGCTGCAACAGTAGAATATGAGCTAGTTGAGCTGCCAGAACTTGGATTTATGTCAATTTTCGCCCTCTGATCTGCTCTTTCTGAGATGCTAGCTGTAGGTGCTGCTGACACTGTAGTTGGTGGATCTACAGAGGAACCAAATTTGAAAATAGCTCCACCTAAACTTGAAGATTTCACTGCCCCTCCAAAAATGCTGCCACTAGAGGGGACTGCTGTGCTGGTACTGCTGCCAGTGGGGAGAAAGCTAGCAGTGCTGGCCGAAGAGGTAAACAGGGGAGCACTGCCCGTGGATGTTCGATGCATATCACTAAAAGAAGCTGCAGGAAATGATACTGGAGAAGATCTTGAAACAAATGGCCCATTTAATGCCGCAGAAGAACCATCACCACATTTTCCATTAGTATCTACCACTTTTATAGGCTTCATATGAAAGCCTGTCTCTGAATCGGCAGTTCTGACTTCAGAGCCAACTGATGTTGAAATAGTGGCCAAGCTGTACATACAATAAAAATATTAAGGTGAAGAAAATCCCAAAAACTCAACATTTGACGTAAATCATATGAAAAAGCTAACCTGCTGGATCTTTCAGGTGATTTAGCCCTTTTGGTAGATTCAGATGGCAATGAAGGAGAATTATCAGCAGCTTTAGAGCTAAAACTGAACAAACGAGAACTATTCGCTTCCTTAGGTTTATCAAATGCAGGAACTGGTGAAGCAAAAATTTGAGATTGTGAAGCAGCTCCTTCTCCTTCTGATGCAGGGATGGCAATGACGCTAGTCCCTTTTCCAAATGTGACTGCCCCAGAGGTAAGTTCGCTTGTACTCCTCAAAGTTAGGCCCATAGAGGATTTATCTTCAGACTGGAATGTGGTTTTGGATTCTCCAGCAGGTTTGGCGTGCAAGTACTCAAAAGGACCTTTATTCTCAGATAAAGATCTAGATGCAAGTCCATTGCACTCTACATCAGCAAGCTCCAAGGGATCCTAGAAAATGCCACCACAATGAACACATTGGCAAGATCCCACAATGGATATATAAGAGAGAACTATCAAATTAGTTACTTGATTGTACTGACAGATATTTAGTGAAAAGATGTACGAAATCATATAATATACAAGATGTGTACATCAATGCCAGCCATGAATAAAGCCTGAGGTTACAAACATCAGAAAATAAAATATACTGCACCAGCTTTAGTACTGTTAATAAAGCAAACGTTATAAATATAATTCAAATTTGGGCAAGACAAATATATATATGACTTATGCATCCATATAATTGGAAATAAACAATGTGTACCTCTTCTGCACTCATCCTAAAAGCTCTCTTCTTTTGAGGTTGGGATGCTCCATTCTTCACAACAGAATCACCAGCTCCAAGGCCAGGAGTAGAAGTTTTCAAGGACAATGCAGAATCATTGTTCAGAACAGAACTCCATCTGCCAGAAGGAATAAAGGAAACATTGGGGTCATTCCCTTCTGCTTTCCCTTGCTTTCGGGGAGAAGACTCGTGAACATCAGGCAGTGCGTCATTGGTCTGATTCCCAGACTTAAGATCATCCTGGACATTCAATAGCAACTTTGAAGAGCCTACATCCTCCATGCTCCAAATAGCCCGTCCGGGCAGCCTACTTGAGATCAACTTTGCTGGTGAATTTTCCTGCATTGCCGCTAACTTTGACACTGGCGATTTTTCCTTTGGGCTGATCTTTTCAAGTTGCTGCAATATTTTGGCAGCAACTTCTTTAGACTTGGAAGGAACATGAGCATAACTGGTACTCGGGACACTCTCATTCTCATTTTCTCCACTATTTTTCAAGACCTTATTCCTTTCTTCCCCATTCATTTGATGCTTCTGCTTTGCATGAGAGCCAACTCCAACTCCATGAGCAATGTGATGAAATCTAGATGTCAATAAATTGGGTTTCTGTCTGATTCTGCGCATAGGACCAACAGAGCCGATTTCATCATCCAAGGCTGAACTTCTACGCTTTAAGGTCTGGCAAGCAAAATAGGTACCATGAGAAGAGCTGAAGACATCATACAAAAATAGTATAAATGAAATCTTCAAAATTAGAAAGAAGTCACTATCCACACTCACCCCCAGCTGAGAGTCAAAATTGCCATCATTCTCCAGTGGAGAAAGGGATGACGATGATGTTGATGGCCCAGAAAACCCACTACTGTTGATTCCACTTCCCTGAAATGAGTAGAACATGGTAAAAGAATGAGCCTTAGAAAGCAAAAGCATTATTTTACAATAAAGATAGTATAGGTGAACCTTCAGCATGGAAGTTGGATGAACTCTGGAGTATGGGGTACGAGCCATGGCGTAGATAGCTGATCTGCCTCGAGATCGTGGGCTTATAAAACCATTTTCTGCAGCACTCATGCTGACAGAACTTCTCTTAGCCAGTGAGACAATAGGTGACTTTGAGGGGTTCAGCGTATCAGCAAGCAACCCTGTGCCCTCCTTACCAAGTTGATTGCGCATTCCTAGCAATGATGGAGAAACTTGTGAAGGCCTACTTCCCATGTAAGACTTAGCAAGTTCAGCTGGAGAAGCAATATCATTCTCAAGCACCTGGGAGATTTTAACAGGTAATATTTAATTCATTCAGCTCTTGAAAATTGAGAGGACCATAATAAAAGTGTGCATGTGGGCATGACTATGTGTAACACAGTTTAACTTACTTTTGAATTGTTAACAGGAGTAAGCATCACAGCTGAAGATCCAATCCCATAATTTCTGTTTCCTTCCGATATACCCCTTGCAAATTCTTTTGGCCTGCTAGAATCTAAAGCAGACACTACACTGATTCGGCTTGCATCCCCAGGAGACACTTCTGGACCTCGTGAATGCAAAAGTTCTGCCAGATGGGCAATCTCAGACCTGCATAAACCAACTTCAAAGTCAATGAGAAAGTGATTAAGGTATGACAAATTGAGCATTTACAATGTCCAACATTTGATGAAACACACTTGGATTAATCAGTTATAGGCATATATAGCATCGACAGAAAAATAGAGTAACAAGTGAAACCACATGAAAGTTACTAGTTAGATGTTAAAATCATGATATCAATAGGAGTGTTCCATATTAATGTACAAACAAACAAAAAAATCATCAAATTGGTCGATTACAGCACTTGATATCAACTGTCAAAATTACTTCCACTGGTGTCCAAGGAACACAGTGGTGTCATGGTGTCACAAAATGAACAGTAAATTGAGATATGTAAGTTCCAAATGAAGTACATAATGGAAAGACCAAATGCCTGTGAGAAGAGAATATCTCATGATTACTGATGTATGAAAAGTGAAAACAAGCATGCATAAGCATATTCTAAAAAAGCGGCTTGGCAGATAATACAATTGAACAATTGTTACTGAACTACCATAAAACAGAAAGCTCCTGTATCAATATATTCAAGTCGTGGAAGCAGAAACCAGGGCATCCCTCTTAAAAGCTTTACCTTGTGAAGGTCTTTTGCTTCAACAAATGCTCAAGCTCAGTGACTCCATTGCTGCTAGAACTATTTACTGGCTGTCTGCACTGACCATTTCCAGGCTCTTGCTCACCTCTTTGACTCTTCAACAAAGAAGCAAAAGTATCAATCAATTGTTGCACATTTTCAAAGACAATAGCATTAGATAGAATATACTAGAACCGCATTAATTCAAAATGGAAAATACAGCTCAATTTGACAAGGTGCCAGCCACTAGTATTATGTAAACAACTCACATAAGAGGTACAAGACTAGATATGATGTTAAAGATTGAACTTGAACCTATCAATAAAATTGTAGTGGTTATTTTCCAGTATTTTCGTGGAACTTCGTCAGCCTAGAATTCTAAGAGAACAGCATCCATTAACCTCACTACAAAACAACCCAATTTGCTAAGAAATTCGACTCTTAGATTTGAGACTACTGCAGGATAAATCTGTTAATCTACTACATAAAGAAAGACATCATCTTGCCCCAATGATCTAACCAGCAGAGCCCTCAAAGCAATAAAAAGATGCAACCACCCTTACTTTAACACCTACAGATAACTAAGCATTTATGCAACAAATTTTTTTCCAAATGATTGTGTATATCCAATGCAGACTGATGCCAAATTTCCCAATATTTATAGGCAGAGCTGAGTAACATAGTATATTTTCAATAATCATTTACCAATGAAGCCTAACACCTCTGAAACACAAAGTTAACTACATCAAATCAAAAGTAGCCTTTGTTTAATTGTTTGCATATGTTAACAGAAATCTAATATGGTAAGAATAAATGTACTTTAGAATTCTTCTCGGTCTACCTTATTAACACTAAGACACCAACTAAAAGAAACAAAACACAACATCAAACTGTCCCTAAAAGTACACATGGAAGACTGACACATTAGAAGTACTAATCCACAAAAGTAAAGAACTACTTTGAACTCAGAGAAATTTATCCTTCTTCCTAAAGTCAGTGACCATTACTGCTCCCCAAAATATTTTCATTAACAATTACAGGTTGAAACTTTTCTGTATATAACACAGAGGTTAAACCACATAGTGAAAGTAGAACAATACATTTCCCGATAGTTATCAACTCAAAGGAGTGACTAGGAACATACATTTGCACAAGATAAATCCAAGGAGAATAAAATTCAAGGAAAATCTTACATTAAGACCTATCCCTTGATCCCTGTCACTCTCTTGGGCTTTTGACTCTGCTAAACCATCTTGAGCATCTGACTCTGCTAAACCATCAGACAAAGCATGTTAAGAAATAATCCAAAGAACTGTCAAGTACATCCGAAAACAGATACATTGTGAAATACCATAGCTCCAATGGCTCAGTGCTCATGCTAAGAAATGCTACTGCAACAAGAACACGTGATTGCTAGCACAGTAAACCGTAAATACAAAAGGTGGACATTACAACTGAGAAACAACTGCAATGAAGTACATCTGTAAACTCGGCAGAGAAGCATAAAGGCACACAATCTTGTGAGAATGCTACTCTATATACAGCTATACACCTGATGTTAACGTACAAACAAGGAAAGGACTAGAAGCATAATTACAAGCTGGAGGGTGGTTCAAATAAGATATATTCGGTGATACATTAATTAATAATCATGCGAACAAAATAAACGAGCTTAAACACCCAAGCAATCCAGCCAATAAACCAGTTTACAGCATTAGATACAAAAATAAATACACAATTCGATGCCAAATTTGGGACATTTTTCCGGAATTTGATGTCCAATTAATATGAACAACCGACATCCCGTCCCAAAATTAGATACTTTGAAAATATGAGTGGATTGAAATAACATGAAAGAAGTAGCACACAATCGACAAACTTGACCAATGAAACCGAAAAAAATAAGGCAATTACACGTTCTGAGAAACCAGAATGAGCATATTACCTGGTGGCTGAGGAGGAGGAGGCGGAGGAAGGCGTCTACGAAAGACAGAACCGAAGAAGCGCTCCGCACCATATGATATGAGCTTAGAGGCGGGCTCTACAACCAGCTTCGTCAACCAGCTGCTACTATCGTTGCTATTAGTGTTGTTACCGCGAAGGGCGGTGGGGGGGCGGTCGTACGGCGTCGCCTGTCGGCGAAAAGGCTTCTTCCGCAACTTCCCTCCGGCTCCTCCACCACCGTACGAAGATGTGGTGGCATTAGCGGTTGCTCCGCCTTCTTCCGCCGTCGACATTCTTGTCCGATTTTGAAATTTAGCGTTCGGAGAGGAGGGGCGGGGGGCCAAAGCTAGGGTTTATTTTAGGGAGTGGACAGAGAAAGCGATGCTCGATAATAAAAACAAAACCCAAAAATACAAAAAACAAAAATATATATGTATATATAGGCACCGAATAATAATTAATGCGCATGAAATTCATTTTAGGGAGTGGACAGAGAAAGCGATGCTCGATAATAAAAACAAAAACCAAAAATACAAAAAACAAATATACATATATATATATATATATAATATAATGGGCACCGAATAATAATTAATGCGCATGAAATTCATGAAAGGCACCCATCACTCAACTATATAAAATGAGAAATATCTAATTCGAAAAAAATGAGAAATATCATAAAAGGCAACATTTTCGAGTAATTAATATAAGTAAAATGCAAATAATTATTCCAACATTTCACTACTTTTCAAAATATGTTTCGAAGTTAAAAATGTCTTTAAAAACATCATAATGTTACATACTATAATAAAAAATTTCCCAAAAAATATCATTCGCCCTCTCTTAAACGATATCATATTGATGTTGTTCGTTCTCTCTTAAGTGACAAGTGAAACTTTATTCCACGTCAATCAAACGCAATATCATTGTTTATTTATACTAGAAAATAAAATTTCTCGATGACCAAGATATATGAAACAATTTAGGAATTAAATGCGGGATTTCGCTTTTAATTTGTCTCAAGCACTTTCTTAGAGATGAAGACAGCTGAAATCCGCCAAGGTCAAATGTCAATCTACAGCCCAATTAAATTTAGTTAGCAGGAATAATGGTGCACTAACAAATCAATCCTGAGATGAGACAAAGAGTGTGACTATAGTCAATGGAATAGAGATATGGTGTGTGGCAAGGACGTGAACGAGCACACGCTGACCGGACCGGACAACACCGGTCGTGGGGGCAGAAAGCAAGGGATCGGCAACAACGACTGGCATTGAAAGGAAACAGTAGCAGGGGACTGTTGGGTAGCGGCCGCTAAGGGCAGGGATGGTGGCGATCTCGTCAATGGAACATGAGGTGGCTGTGGGGATGTTGTAGTGTGCGAAGTGTTCGGGGCTTGCGAGGATGTTGTTGGGGTTATGGGTAGGAACACCTTTGGACGTGTGGACATGGGCGGGAGAACACAAGTAGGAATGGTGGCTGCGGGAGATGATGATGGATTAGAAGTGCCGATGGTGTGAGTTGTCTGCGGAGGTTGCCGACCATTGATTTTAGCCACCAAGTCGTTTAGGACGTTGGTGACAGAAGCCATATCCGATGACTGCCAATCAAGCTTGTCCGAGAAGACAACTATGGTGGACTGACTGTGATACTTTTCTTCGTGGCTTCGACTGTCTTTTCCAGGCCCTCAAGCTGGCTTTTGTTGTCACCAATTATTAGAGATAGAGACGATAGAGGCCAACTCCAACTCTAATTAATAAAAGCTATCTATCGTACTACTAACAAACTAGACTTCTAAACATACTAAATAACTAATAAAAAATAATTAATAACTAATAATAATAACTAAAGTCTGTGCGGGGCAATCCCTGTCACACACATTGTTACTGTCGTTTTTTTAACTCTGAAATAATGAATGGTGTTCTTCGGTTACATAATGATTTTCATGTCATCTTTATTGTAACTGCCACGTTAAAGCTAAAGGTTGCGCTACGTTGAACATTAAATCTCTGGTCTTTGGCATTAACCACACTATCATTAGGCCAACACGCATACTTTTCTATTATTACACGTGTACATTTATGCTGCCCTCTAGCACAATACACAAATTTTTCAAGACTAAAAATGTAGTCCATGACATTTTTGTGGTGGTCCATGACATTTTTGTGGCATTCTCTTGTTCGGGACTTATGATATAGAATTTGTTATATAACCCTTCGTTATGATTGATCCAACACATTCAAAAAATGAAGTACGAAGCAACCACCGTTTTTTATACATGACTGTGTAGTCCCACAAATTCTTTTTGCATCCAGCTAATGTATAAAAGATCTTCACTGTTGGATGATTTGAGACAACTTCATGTGAAAACAAACTATGTTGTACCAAATTAGCAAGTTTATATTTTCAAATTATCCTATTTAACTAGCTTAGGGCATGAACAACGACGTCATAAATGCAGCGGTCGTGAGTGTTCCGACGGGCAGGAGGGGTGCGGCGACGTTGCGGGAGGTGAGGGGCAGTCGTTGGCCAAGATGTGCTCCGCATTTGCTGCGAACGAGGGGTAATCAGCAAGCGGCGCTGCAAGGGTTGCAGCGACCGCAACCGTATTTTTATTATTTTTTAATAAATGTAATGTGATTTTTTTTTAATGGATGTAATGCTCAAGCATATGCCAAAATAACTAGATTTTTTTTAGTTTTTTTTTTTTTTTCATGTTAATGATGGTTTTTTTTTAATTTAGTAATTTAGAATTTTAAATTTGTATTATTCATTTTTTTAAATTTATGTAATTTTCAAATCTTTATTAAGTAATTTCACATTTCTATTTATTTATTTCCATATTACAAATATAAGAATTTAAATAAATATATAAAATTGAAAAAAATAATAAAAAATGGAGTTGTTGAATTTGGAGCTAAAATTTGAAGACTGCATTGGAGGTGTTATGGCTAATAATGGGGCTATTGACATGACACCTGAAATATGAAACTGTAGCTGAATTTATAGGTGAAAATGAAGTTGCGTTATGAATGGACATATGCGACCTAAACAATCTTGAGATTCAAGTAATTTGATTCATTCACATCCCTAAACTCTAGTATATTTCTTAAACCAAAAGCAACAGAAGATCTATTCAATTTTTTATTGATTCATAAATAATTTTCAATCTATTTAAGCAAATATCAACATAGATACATACTTATCATTAGGTAGACCGATCGAAAAAACATGGCCAAACTTCATTGTGATTTTTAGCTGCTCAGATGCAGACAGTCACTGAAGCAAGAAACTATATATACACATATGTATACATAGAGAGAGAGACACACATACATTGACAAAATGTTGGCAGAAACGCCCGTGTAGAAGCACCAACCAAACATCTCATAGTGATAGTGCCTTCTGCAGAAGAAGAGTTTGAAGCTTGGCTATCTCATCTTCATGAAGTTAGCAAAATACCGTACACAAGATAGAGCCGAAGAAGAGGAAGAAGAAGAAGAAGAAAAACGTTCAAATCCTCGAAAAAGTTTCAGTATACAACCCCAATTTGTCTCGTCCAAAGAGGGAAATATGCAATGAAAATGAAAAATTGAAGGGAAAAAAGAGTCTATGTAAGTTTTAGCGCTTCTCTAAAATTTAGGCTGAAGCTGTTCTCAAGGCCTCGTTTACCACCACCACCGATTGGATGCCCCTTTTGCATCATCGTCACAAACTCGTTGTAATCAATACGACCATCCTGAAAAGGAGACGCGACACCAATTCAGGTCATGCTTTAGAGCCCCAATAATGGCTTCTATGTTGAATAAATCATATAATACTGAAATGAATCAAAAGTGTGGACTCACATTGTCTTGATCGACTTCTTGAATCATTTCTTCAAGGCGGGTGTCGTCTAGGCCAAACTCTAGACAAGCTTGTTGAAGCTCGTCGTGGGTGATGTAGCCACTCCCGTCTTTATCAAAATACTGGAACGCAGCAAATAGGTGATCCTGCTTCTCAATCTTGTTGAGATGCAACGTTGCAGCTATGAACTCCCCATAGTCGATAGTCCCACTGTTGTCAACATCAGCCTGTAGATTTGGAGACTCAAATCAGAAATTCAGTTCAAGAAACTCACTTCCCAAATCAAAATGATCAAAAGGATCGAATAAATATCAAAAGGGGCATTTGTTTGGATGAGCTTAGATACATAAAAACAATATAGGCTAATCCACCTACTACATAGTGTAACTAGAAAAGAGGTATCTGGTGATTCAGATAATTACTGCTTGCATTAGATCGTAGATCTCGGACTCCTTTAGGTTGGCACCAACTCTCTTCAGTCCAGCTTTGAGCTCTTCGAAAGTTATTTGACCGCTATTATCTGTGTCTATCATCTTGAACAACTCTCTTAGCCCAGCAATTTCGTCTTCAGACATGGACTCTGCAATCACCTGCACAAAAATACGTAATTTCTGTCAAAGTGAGACGAAGCAGCAGGAAAAAGTTTAACCTATAAATTATATGGATCCGCATTAATAGATCCAGTATAGAGATTGAAAACTGAGGGACTTACTCTAAGGGCCATTTTCTTGAGCCTGTTCATTGCAGAAAATTGTTTCAAGCGACTTAGAACTGCAGAGTCGAGAGGCTTGTCAGGCGCCACACCATCCACTTGTACCCAAGGGTGGCCTGACAAAAATTTCACAAATCGTATGAGCAGAGCAGCCTATCAACTCATTGAATCATAATAATTGGCAATAGTTTACTTACCTTATCAGGACACTTGGGCAAAGCAAATATCAAAATATAATAACATGCCTAGATGCAAATGGTTAGGGAATAATAAATGGATTATAATGATAGATTGGCATAAGAATGATAAGAGAACTAATCTAAAATTCTTAGATTACCTTAAATTTCTTATTTATGTAAACTGAGTTTAACTCAATTTTACCATAAAGTGCCTTGTTCTAGCTATCACATTTCTATCAGTGAGGATGTTAAGAATCTTAATTTTTGGACTGAAGATAATCTACCAGGCAACACGCCATGACAAAAAAAATCAACTTCATAAATTCCATGATAAATACTTACAGAGGACTTCATGGGCAGTTAAACGCCGTTTGGGATCTCGAATGAGCATTCTCCTAACCAAATCTTTTGCATCATCAGAGATACTCGGCCAAGGGTCCGATGAGAAGTCAAGATCACCATGCAGGACTTGCTCAAATATACCTTGCTCAGATTCTGACATCATGCAAAAGTGCAAAATTAAAACCTTTGAAGTAACAGTGAGGCGTAGTAAATTTTAATGAAGAGTTTTGACGGTTCTCACCAGCCCAGAACGGAGGGACTCCACTGAGCAAAATGTAGACGATCACTCCAGCACTCCAAACGTCGGCTTCAGGACCATAACGCTTTCTAAGAACTTCAGGCGCAACATAATATGGACTGCCTACCACATCGTGAAACTTCTCTCCTGAAAACATAAAACCACCACCTCCTCAGTCCACTGAACAGAAGGTAACAAAGCTAAATTTTGCAGACGGGGTAGAACCCGAATCCCTTCCGAGGTTCTAATAGTATCTTCTGAAGAAGCCACAAAGAAAATAAATTTAAAATACATAATAATAATGCCATGAAAAACATAGATATATGTGACAAATAGAAGTACAATTTAAGATTTACCTATTCATGTATAGAAATTTCCACAGAGACAAGTTTTACTCGTAGCATAAAGCATGGAGCAAATACTTAACTTCTCATCATTAAAGATTAACACACACACACACACACAGCGACTTAATATGGATTTGCTTCGGAAGAGCATGAATCAACAACTATCTAAATTTAAACTGCATAAATTGCTTAACTACATTACCTGGTTTGAAAAACATTGATAATCCAAAATCAATTGTTTTAAGAAGCGAATCCTCCTTCTGATCAACAAGAAGGAAATTCTCTGGCTTAAGGTCACGATGCATCACACCCAAGGAATGACAAGCTTCCACCACACCAACAATCGTCCTCGTAAGCTCAGCTGCCTTCCTTTCAGAATAATGCCCACGTTGTATTATCCTATCGAAAAGCTCACCCCCCGCACACAACTCCATGACAACATGAACCGCAACAGCATCCTCGTACGCCCCCTTGATGGATATAACATTCGGGTGCCCAGCCAGATGGTGCATTATCTGAATCTCCCTTCTAACATCCTCGACATCCTCATCAGTCAGCAACTTCCTCTTAGCAATCGACTTGCAAGCATACTGAGTCCCCGTAGCCTTCTCCACGCACAGGAACGTCGTCCCAAACTGCCCCTGCCCTAATTTCTTCCCCATTGTGAAAAACTCCTTCAAATTCCCAGTTTTCCTCTGTAAAACGGAGTCAGTCCTAAGCCCTGCACTAGTATTCCTCTTCATAGGTTTCTTAGCATTCGCCATCTCATCCTGCTTCGGCTCCGGCTTTGGCATTGTCACTTGCTCCGGCGGCGTGCTTTGAACCAGCATGGGCGACTCCGGCTCCACTTGAGCCTCGTTCTTGACACTTTCCCCATTGACAGAAGAGCCATTACTCTCCGGGACTGGGGTCCGCCACATAGCGGCGGAAACCGATTGGATAAAATTATTTTTCGCTATGCCCGGTCCAACACAAGTGTTCCCCATCTCTCCAACAACAAACCCTACCAATTTACTTGCTAAAATTTCACCGTTACAATCTACTAACACCACTTTAAATGGTAAATGCTATATACCAAAGTGAATTTCAAGATCTACCTGAAGATCAAAATTCAAAAGTAAGACAGTCAAAGAACTCCCATTTCCACTCCAAATTGCCAATGACTATAATCAAAATTGAGCTAGCAACAACAACAACAAGACGCACTAAATAATTAAAACAAAATATCAAAGCAAAAAACAACCAATTCCACGGTCACAGATCTCGAATCATCTCAAGAGACGGCAGCACACGCACACTCACACACCTAAGTTTTCAAGCAGAATCCAACAATAAAAGAGAAGGCCAGAAATGAAACGATATTGCAGAATATCAAACCTCGGAAAAAGTCAAAGGAAAACGCCAGCGCCCGAAAGTCTGCTAAAGAGAAAGGCCCATCAAAAGGTTTTACTAAGTGACCATGTCACTTTCTTCAACCTCACTGCAAAATCAAGGGTCAAACTAGGGAAATTTTGAGATCTTGATGAATCCCATGTTTCATCCAGTCCTCCACTAAAGTTTAGATTATGCGAACTGAAGTATTTTCGCATATGGGTTTCCGACTAATTTAGTGAAAAACTGGAAGAGACAAAATGCGTACAAGAATGAACATGCGAGTATTTGTGTTTATATATATATATGATTCATAGCGGCAGATGCATATAGTCAGACCACCTCTCTGCTAAAGAGAAAACTCGCCCATATCAAACACCTAGACGCTTGATTAACAAGCGTCTACCCTAGACGCTTGTTTGTCAAGCGTCTCCCTATTACCTAGACGCTTGATAATCAAGCGTTTTTCCTAGTTTCGGAAGTTAAAAAAAAAAATTCCCATATTGGGAACTTTTATTTCAAACTCGCCCATAACAAGAAAAAAGCCGCTGTTATTAGTACTGTGAATTGAGAGAGAAAATGCAGAAGAAAAAGGGAGAAGAAGGATAAGGATGATAGACGAGTATTCCATGCTGACGTTGGATATTTGCGTTCATGCTGCCACCAATTTCACAAGTTTACTTAGAGGTCCTCAAATTTCCGTCAGGTTTTTTCCTTTTTGTTTACAAATTAATTATTTATGGATTTTTTTGAGTTGTGGAATAGGTATTGGGGTGTTGGCCGTTGGTCTATGCATTTTTGTACATCTTATTTCTAAATTGCAAATTAATTATATACTTCACAATACATTTGAGTAAAAATGAATGGCCATTGTCTGAGAAAGAGAGAGAGAGAAGAGAGAGAGAGAGAGAGCGAGAGGCCAAAAAATCTGTTAAGGTACATTTCATTAATTCAGGAAAAAAAAAAAAAAAAACTTAACCTTATGGAAGAATGACAGACCTTAAATAGAACACAAGAATTATTCATGTAAGCTTTGCAAGTCCGACAATTACCACAAATACATTAAGTTATGATCAGCATTTATGTTGCCCAGAAGCTTGGAATCACCATGGCAAAAGCACACTCCAAATCCAGCAACCAATTCCCAGTTTCTTTCACATCTCCTTAAAGGGTTTTTTTGTGCAAGAGTGGATCAGAAATGACTTGGGGTTCGAAGTCGGGCTTCACATAACGAGCAAACAGATCTGCATAAATCTCATACCGGGCAGTCATGCGGAACCCCCACTTGTCCTTCAGTTGCCGGCAGAGGTTGAGATCCATGTCCGATATCAGCAAGCCATCCTTGTGACGGGATAGAGATGGCGTGCAGGAGGAATCGGGCGCTGATATGTAGCTGGAACCATAGAAATGTCCAAAATCTGTATGCTGTGGCTTCCCATCTCCTGAGGTGAATGGATTCGGGAAATGTTCAGTCCCAACACGATTGATCGAACATACAAAGTAACTGTTTGCTATGGCTGCATTACGTGCCTGTAAAAGTAAAAGTTCATACAGGAATTTAACCGATCATGAACGTTCAGGAATTGCAAAAGTAATATGTTAGTACAAACAAAACAAACTCAAGAAAAAAAAGTGGAAGGGTGAAAGAGTACCTCAATGGGCCACATCGGTTCACTCAGTTCACCCACAGTTGCTGATGGGTTAAATACTATCTCGGCACCATTTAGGCCGAAAGCTAACCAGTTAAGAGGATGATGTCTTCCATAACATATATTGACAGCGATCTTTCCATAAGCCGTCTCAAACACAGGATGCCCGGTATTCCCTTCCATATAGTACGTGCTTTCATTGAAGTCCCCGACTCTGGGTATATGATTCTGCAACAATTACATTCAGAGACATGTTCATGTGAAAACAATACAAAGACCAGATAAGTGATGCATTGGTCTACCTTCCTGTGCTTCCCAATTATGTTCCCATGATTTCCAATTATTACAGCAGTATTCCAGAGTGTCTCCCCATGGTTCACATCCCTTTCAAGGATAGGGCTCACTATAACCATATTGTACCTCCGAGCAAACTCCTGAAGAAACTTTGTCGATTCTCCATCTATTGGCTCTGCAAACTCACACCATTTCTTCTCACGAGTGCAGAATGCAAATGGCATCGTCCACGCCTCCTGCATTAATGGTCCATAGTTAATCTCCTACAGCCAGCGAGAGTTTGTGATTGTTTATGGACAAATTACCTGCAAACATAATATGTTGACTCCAGAAGCACCTGCAGCTTCAATGATCGGTGCCAATTTCTGAAAGATGCCTCGTTTCTGATCAAGAAATGGTTCTGTAGTTGGAAGAGCTATAGAATTCTGAATCAGACCCACCCTCACACAGCGAGGTTCCCTCAGTGATTCATTATCAGCACAAAACGAAAATGCCTGCATATTATTAGGAACACTAATTTAGAGGAACACTTGGCTGCATCCACCCTAAATAAATCCTAATTGTGATTAGTAAATTCCAGTTGAGGATTAATAAACCCTCATAGGGATTAATGAACTCTAATAGGTCATAATTAGGGCGGATGCACCGGGCATCCGGATGCACACAAGTTTTTGCCACTGAATTCAAAGGCCATCAAGCATTCTTGATTATATGATTAAGAGACCATCACTTCAGCAAACAGATATAATTGTGTACTTTGGAATAGTAGGATGAATTGTTATGAGCACAAATTGAATAAAAGAGTGAAAAATACTTCTTCAAGGTTGACATCACCATAAAGATGAGGAAACACACACACGCACACATACCTGAAGATCAAAATCATGGTTTAGAGAAAGAGATTTGGCAGGCTCGGGAAGAGCAACAGGATCAAGCATACTTCCACAGTTTAGCCCAATAAGCAATCGGGTAGCTTCCTGTCGCAACGAACGGTATCAATAAAACTTAATGTAAATTCCATCGAAAAGTTTATCATCATATTCAACTCAATATCCCACAAAATTTAAGCTCACTTGGAAGAATCGGAGGGATTTGCAGTCAGACAAAAATTAATAAATTATGGTGTTGATCTGACCTGAAAAAGGTGGGGAGGAAGGGAAGATTGGAGGAGGCGGTGCAAAGAATCGAACCCAGCGATGGAACCGTCTTCTCCGATTTCAGTTTTGCCGTTCTGTGCAGTGATTTTGCCCTCCATTTTTGCTTCTTCTTTCGTGTTGGATAGCAGTGGAGATGAAGGAGACGGAAGTGAATCGTGGGTTTGAACAATGTGGAGATTCTCGTTTATTGCTGCAAATTTCAATGAGTTCAAGATTGGTGTTGGAATTTTCTGATACGTCACATGCTGTGGATAAAACTAAACATTGAGGACCCAAAAATGAATAAAAACTCATTTTATCGTCAGAATTGTGGACTGATTTTGGACTTTTGCTGTCATCATTCTATATTATAAATTTATAATTATTTGCACTTTGATCTTCTGGCGAATCTTTTTGTTGAAGGGATACATATATGGGAATTATAGTACCGAAATTGGTATAACTTGCAAAGTCTTGTTATGATGTTATCATGGTTATATTTTTAAATTCATATTCAAATTAAATTGAAATTGATCAAAAGTCTCCTATATTTTAAAATACAAAAATTGTGTGAGTTTTATCTTATCATAAGCTCTAAGAAAATTTGATCATGTTAAAAGTTATTGTATTATTGTTATTATGAAAAAGTGATATTATTTTCAAATAAAAAATGATACTTCTTGTGCTTAAAATTGATAATTATAATTATTAACAAAAATTACTATTTTTAATAAATAAATAAAAAAATTTATAGGAAAAAAAACTGGACCGAATAGGCCCGGGCCTGATTTGACCCGGATGCATTGTGAGTTTCACGCGCACAAGAGTGTGGCCCATTTTACAATTTATAATTCATTTTTATTATTGTTTTGAGTACCTTTTAGTAAGAGGCACGCCCATGTATGCGCGGGTCAAATTCGATTTAGATCTGGCTCGACCTAGTCCACTTTTTTGAAATAAATTTTATATATTAAAACAGTACCTTTTGTTAAGAATAATAATTAATCACAAGAAGTGTCACACATTAATTTTTATTTATAAAAACAATCACTTTTATTCATAAAAATAGATTTTACAAAAGTCACTTTTAATAAAGTAATTTTTAATCATAAAAATAAAAAAATTGAACAAAATATTTTTATGAACAAGAGCAGTAACTATTTTTTGCCCTTACGGTGAGAGACTGTTTACACAAGTTTTTTTTTATCTTTAATAGGTGATTGATATAAAAACCTCAAAAAAATTATAAATGATACCATCTAAATAACTGTAATTTTTGTATTAGACCGTAAAAATTCAGTTCAATTATCTTTTTTAAAAATTTAATAAATTTGATTCGATTATGTTTCAGGTAAAATATCGAATAGTCACCCCTACTTATTTCCTTCTTATAGCTATAGTTTGGATCACTTAGCTGAAATATTTTCTTTAAAATTGGCATGTCAGATTCTACGTCCACAAGTTTGGATTGAGTAAGCTGAACCTAACGATTGATGTTGAATTATAATAAAATATTGATGAATTTTAAATAATTAAGATATATTTTGCCCTTCTATACTTCTATTTACACAATGAAATTCTATAAATTGACATCAGCAGTTAAATTATTCAAGAATCAATCTTGAACTGCGGAAGAAACATAAAAAAAGGATAAACTTGAAAGCATACGTGGCTTTCCCAACCAATCAAAGCATCAATTCGGGCTATTCCTTTTCGTGTGTAGCAGGTGCAGGAATCTGCCCCTCAAGCCTCGAGTCCTGAGCCACGGCGGCGGCAGTTGCATTTCTAGAGTTTCCCATTTCACTATTTTTCAGTCCTAAAAGCTCAGCTGAAAATGGAGGCGCAGAGTTCGCGGGAACCCGACCCGCCCGCCCCCGCCGCCCGGGTCCGTTCGAGGCCCGATCCCTTCCTGATCACCTGCCGATGCTTCAGCGTCATCACTGCTCTGGCCGCCATTCTCTGCATCGCCGTCAACATCCTCTCCGCCGTCCAATCTTTCAAGAACGGATCTGATGTATGCACATGTTCTCTTCCGCTGTGATTATTTAATTTGTTCGAGAATGAGTGGGTTAGTTGGGCATATTTTGAATTCGTTTGATTTAGTGCAGATATTCGATGGGATATTCCGGTGTTACACGGTGGTCATTGCCATGTTTGTCGTGGTCGCCGAGACTGAGTGGGAATTCATCATGAAGTTCTCCAAGGTTCGCTCTCTTTCTCTCTCTTTCTCTATCGCTCTCTGTTTTTTTTTTTTTTTTTTTTTTTTTTTTTTTTTTTTTTTGAGTCGGGAGAATGCGGTTCGAAATGGTGAAGTTTTCCGCTGCCGAGGGAATTGAACTTATTTTTCTTCGTTTTAGGGTAATTAATGCTCTCGGTGTAATTAACGTATTTTTCTAGCAATTTGCTGTCGAACTTAAGATGGTTTTCGAATCTACTTAACTTAAAACTCAGATATTAAGCATGTTCTTTAGCTCAAGCTCCAAATCGAAGAATTCTTCCTTTGTTTGAAAAAGTCATGGGGCAAATCCCCACATCATCACTAGAAAAATGCTTGCTTGTATGCTGAACTGGTTTAGGAAAGTACATATGTGGAGAGCTGGTAGAGAGTGGTAACAGTGTTGATTTGGAAGTTTTAGGTTGTGCTTTGATCAGAACATAGCGGCACAAAATTGAATTTAGTGTGATCTGGTGCTGGTTTGTATTAAATTGAATTGAACGAACCAAACAGAAAGAATACACAAGAGTGTATCTCCTGTTCCCCGCGTGCAATGCCGATCCCCAGAGGTCAAATCCTAGACAGGTCCTCTTCAGAAAGAGAAAGGCCTAATTTATTTAACTAAGCTTGCAAAAGCTCACATAGGAGTCTCCTGCCACAATGATAGATTACCAACTAGAATAGAAATGTAGAAATAAAAAGGCGAGTTCAGTTCTCGAATATGTTCTCCATCTCCATTCTAGCAACTTGTCGGGTCTTGGGGATGAACCAATCTGGCAGGTAGGACCAAATTGTTAGATTACAAGGGAATATCAAGAACAATATCAAATACCAAATAAGAATTCTAAAATTGGACTGAATGAACCAAACAAAAAGAACACATAGTAGATACTCCTGTTCCTAAGCGCACAGCGCCTATTCCCGAAGGTCAAATCCTAGACAGGTCCTGTCCTAACAGGGAAAGACCTAAATTGTTTAACTAAGCCCGCAAAAGCCCATCTAGGAGTTTGCAGCTCAAAAATAATAAATTACTAACTAGAATAGAAAAACAGAAATAACAGACTATATACTATTCTAATACAAAAGCAAGCACATAAATGTTTCTCAGATGTTGGAGGTTCAGATAGTCTTTAGCACAATTTTGTACTCATGGAACCTAAGCTTAATTCGTGGAATGAGTTCTTGCTTAAAAGTGTGATGATTTAATAGAGCTTGGGAGTTGAATTCTTTACGGGATTCCCTACCAGTTGCTGACCGGTTGATTGTTTTTTATGTTTTCTGCTTGGCCTTTGGAAGGGCTGTATATCTAAACTTTCCATGTAGCTTTCTCAAAAACTGTGTAAATTATTGTCTGCAGTGGTCTTTGCAGATAGTCGGGAAAAAAAATATGCATCGTGCATCTATAGCTGATGGATAATATTCCATTCCCAATATTCAGTTTACTTTGATATAGACTTTTAAAGCATAAAACTATCTAATATAACGGGAAGGGAAGTTCCATCAGAGTACCCTTTGTCTCAGAAATGAGAAAGTTAGTATTACCCTTTTCTTGATATATTTGGAAAACACTTCTAGCTGTTATTTGTTGTGTTCAAACCCATATGATTCTATATTAAGTGTTCAATATGTTGCAGATCCTGGAGTATTGGGCAGGCAGAGGAATGCTGCAGATCTTGTACGTCCAACTTTTGCTGTATATTATTTCCTCAGTGACTCATTTGATTGAAATCCTACTTATCTATCCTTATGTGTAGTATTAGATTACTAGTTGTATCTAGTTATTATATTCATTGTCCAGATTTAGGTTTCTACTGAATATCCAAAATCACATGAAGTTTCCCTGTCTTTTTGTGTTGGGTGATTAAACAAAGCTTTCATGTGCTTAATTGGTTATATCCTTATGGGATAATGACTAGCAAGAAATCTGTAGCATTCATCTAGAGATTTCACTGACAAGCCCTATTTCCAGTTCTGTTAATACATTCCAGAACTGCTTCTAGGTTGCATTTGAAGCTTGTGCTCATCTATTTTCTCCAGTGTTGCAGTGATGACCCGAGCTTACCCTGAGTATTTAAAGGATCATGCAGAGCTTTTTCTTCTTCAGAGCATCTCTAGCTATCTACTTCTTGCATGTGGTGTGGTTTACATTATATCAGTAAGTTTATGATTACATTGCACCTATTGTTTCAGTCACTTCTGGTCAGTAGTACATATCTCTGGCTTTTGTTTTCCCATGTGGTTTACACTGTGCCATAATCAGCAATTCCTCTCAACTCTCAACTCTCAACATAGAATCTGGCCTGTTGATTCAGAATGAATTTTAGGTACATTTAGCTCTAACATTGAGTTAACTTTAAATGCCTCTTTAGGGAATGTTCTGCATTGGCATGGTGAAACGTGCTCGCCAGAAAAAAGAAGTCTCCAGGGAGCAAGCAATAAAGGATCTTGAGGTATTTTGCAGTAGGTTAAAAACGTAATAGACCCATTGAGATGTTTGGTTGAGCATTGAGAAAGCGTACCCTCACTCTTATAAAGTTTTAGCAGCTCTCTATTGAGGTTGTATACTTGTATGTTTGTTTGTTTTTTTCCGTCTATGTAATGTGGTTCAAATAAGAACCATCTTATCGTGAGAACTGTGAGAACTTTGCACTGAATCTATAATGTAACTACGCTGAATCTACAAGGTAACTGCACTGAATCTATAAGTGATTCGTGTGATTTGCTGTATGCGGAGTTCAATGCAGTTACTTTATAGGTTCGGTGCAGAGTTTTCACAATAAGAAGTTTTTATTTGAATCACTCGTTATATATTTATCAATAGAATTTGATTGATGTCTTGAGTCCTAAGTAGAGTATAATGTAGAAATTGGTACCTTATCTCGTGCTGGCTGGTCCTTGACCAGTACTGAAATGATGTTGCTGTTCCTCTCGAAGTTAATATTGACAATTGAAACGAAAAGGAAGTAGGAATTACCCTTATCAGTTCTAAAACCCTCATTATATTGTAAAAGAAGCTCGAAATCTTACCGTATGGGAAATAGATTTTGCTGCTTTGAGCTGACGTTTTACTATTTAAATGCAAAGTTCCTAGCAGCAGTCCCCTACTCCACCTCCCTTGTTGAGTTTCTGGCTTTTGTTCCATTTGTTTGTGTCATGCTCTTTATGAGGATTACCAATGTTGCATCAACTAACAATTGCAGGAGCTTGAGCAGCGTCGAGAAGAACTTGAGTCGTTGTTGGTCCCTGGTGAAGCCTGACTCAGCGCAAACGCGGCCAGAGAAATGTATCACCGGTCAACCTGGATTGAACTACACTCGCCCTGCTGTCTAAAATTTAAACTAAAACAGAGTGAGGCTTAAAAGGATTGTTTTCAGTGATTGAACTCTGTTGTACAGTCGCGTAGATTTGAATTTAGCTATATGCCACCTTATTAGGTTGTCTCCCACTTTGTTGGAGAACAATCTTGACTTGTACTTGTTTGTTGGCTCTTTATATTAGCTTTCCTGAACAATTCTTCGATTTTGAGAGGTCTCGAGATATCACAAGGAATCATTGCTTTCTACATGATTCTAGGATACTTGGAGTTTGGACAAAATATTTGTTCGATAACAAATATACTAAAAAATGAAGGATAGTTTATACTTTAAATATTAAATTATTATGTTTTAAAAAAATCAACTCTTGATACTTAAATTAAATGTTTGAACTATCATGAAGAAACTAACAAAATGTCTCTTGGGTTAACTTTTGGTGTTGGGAAACTAACATGGCTCGCTTCTATTTTCTGTATTGTGGATTTAACCTATTTGATTTCCACTTCATTTTTAACATAATTTATTTACAAGATAACCTAATACAGCTTGGTAAGATTCTTCACCTCCAACTAATAGCTTGAGGTTCGAGTCAACACGAAAGAGAAATAAGAAATCGATCTCCATTTTTAAGGGAAAAAAGAAAAGCATAATTTGTTTAAAAACACGCTTGCATCGGTAAGCCACATTAGTTTTATGATGCTAGAAATCGACTCCTGTATTTTTGTTAGTTTTCTGATAGTTTGTACATTTTATTATAATTATCAATATTTTAAGACAATTTTTAGAATATTAGTAGTTTAGGATTTAAATTGTAATTTAGCTAAGAATTAAAAAACTAAAAAGAAATTTGTAAAAGATAAATATATTAAATATAACTCAAAATTGTTAGTTTTCTGATAGTATTTAGTTTTCTGATAGTATTAATTTCTATCTCAACTTCAAAATGAGCGAATAACTCAAGTCATGGTATTCAGTAGCTCTAAATCTTTTTAGAGTTTCAAAAGCCATTCTATTGTTTCTAAAATTAGAAATTAATGATAAAGTCGGTATAAAATTGATAAGTTCAAAATATTGACATACAATTGAGAGTTTCAAATGTCATTCCATTGTTTCGATAATTAGAATTATTTATATTAATAAGGTCGGGAAATATTCATAAATTTTAAATGTTGAGATATAATTGAAAAAAGTGCCAAATATTGTGATAGAAAGTAATACTAATAGTAATAGCAACCCCAAAAAAAAAAGAAATGACAATTTTGAGTTTCATATAGTATTTTATTGTTATAATGATAGAATTGATACATATTGAAGAAATGACAAATTTGTGTTTTAAAGGCACTTTCATTGTCCCGACTATAGAATTGATGCATACTAAAACTGATAATTTTTAAAGATTGAAATAGAATTGAAAAAAATGTCAATAGAAATTGATACTAATTAATATGGGCTCAAAAAAGAAAAAGAGAAAAGGAAATAAGAAATTAAACAAGAATTTTTTTTTTAAAGTATAAAGGATGAGAATTTGCAAGATAAAAAATGAAATAACAAGTGATAAAAAATGAAACCGTTTTGTTTGGGTTTGGAACAAAAAATTATCAAAAGTGCGCATCCAAGGAATCGAACCCTGGTCAGTACCGTGGGAGGGTACTATGATACCACTACACCAGATGCGCTTTTGTTTTCACTTTAGGAATTGGTATTTAAATTTGTTGACACGAATTGTCTTAAATAATCATTTTAAAATTCAAAATTTCTCGTAAAATAATATTATGGAATAACGGGGTATTACAACATTAAGTTCTTATGTTTTATAAAAAAAATGATAACTATAATAAAATGTTTTAGTAATGGCATGATTTTTGAAAAATTATCACACCTTAAAAATTAAAGCGCCAATAAATAAAATTATCATATCTTAAAAATTATGCGTCAGATCTGGTCTGTATTTGAAGTGAGAGTTTTGTTGTCTTGTTTGTGCGATTGTCGATGAAGGTAAACAATGTTAATTTTTTTAAGGAACTGATTTTGTGCTTAAGACATTGTATGTGAGTTCAACTTTTTCCTCACAGATGTTGATTCTGCATAAATTTGTAATGGGAGGGTGTGAATATGTTAGTCGTGCAATAATTTGGTGCTCATCGTAATTGGGTGTTCTAATCGAGCAGTGTGTAAATCTGTGCAAAAACAAAAATGGGTATACGAAGATTGTATCTCACACCGGTTCGAATCATTCTATGAGATACGGCCAGAAAATTCAATTAAGCTACATAGAGGAATACATACATCTAGATACAAACTACGCAATCCAAAGAATAAGATATCAAATAGTGATGTGTGGGCAGCGATTACCAGGCAACAACAATGCAAGGGATAGGGAGTCCATCTCGTTTCGGAATCGGTGTTGGAGTACGAAACCAACCAGGGAGTTACAGTGCCCAATGCGGAAAGAAATCTGTAAACTCCAAATGCCAACGAAAAGCCTCACGGCTGGCCGACGTAACCCTGGCGCAAGTGCACAATGTTACCGTCGTGCAACTCCACACTCTTATCCCCTATCGAAACTCTCGAGGAAGATGCAAAGACTTTGTTGTATCTGCTAATTTCAAATTTTTTCCTCGAATGGCAAAATGATATAACGACAAATTGAATCCTGAATTCGGTCAAGCACACCAAACGTATAACAAGTAATTTTAAATGTGAACATACTCAACCAAACATCAAATTATCCAACTCATCCGCATCAAATTCAGACAAATTGTCTTATGTAATTATTATGTAACATGAATTACCCAAACTTGTAAACCGAACGCCCCTATAATATAAACTAGGGCATATTAGATTATATTATATGTTTAGAAATATTATCTAAGGCTGACAATCATTACTTCAATCTGCATCTTTTCCGAACATTGTCTCGGGTCATAGGTACGAATCCCCATACTTTTTAAACTTTTTATTTTAATTTAAGCAATGCAACTTAGTAGTATTGATTAATTTTATAATGGTACGAATCTTTACAAATGTCGCTCGTGATTAAGATGAATACGAATCTTGGAGGATTTGGACCGACTTAGGATTTTTAATTCTACAATAATAGGAAAGGTCTGTTGAGAATTGTCCGGTTCGATTGGATACATTTGTACAACAATGACTAAACTGCCAATATGGATGATTAGAATAATAAATACTCTATTTAATGATGGGTTTACTTGTAGGTGTTGGTGACTAAGATAGATGAGGAAAATATATGCCATTCCATTCTTTTCTCCTTGACTGACACGTACGAAAGAAAGTAAAAGCTATGTGTCATTTTCTCCAATTTTACATCCCTCTCTCGGCTATTACATGTACACCCACACCTGCATTTCATTGGCTCTCTCTCTCTCTCTTCGACACAATCTTTCCCCCACAAGACATCACCATTTCACCGCCTTATGATCGATCTGGTTTCCGCCAGAGGATAGTAAATAACGGGAATTTAAAGTAGGCTCAGGGATTTTACGTGGTTCGATCAGGAATGATCTACGTCCACGGCTCAAAGTGCGAGTGTTTTTGTATTAATGGCTGATTATACAGATATTCTATTACAGAGAGTGAGGAATCGACCCTTTCTCAGCCGTTCCAGGCCCTATTTATACTATTACATCAAAGTCAACAGGTACAGGAATAGTGACTGACACTGTAGAACTGTAGCCGATGGGACGCGGGTAGTTGTCCAGGGTATGGGCGTGTTGTCGATGGGACGTGGGCAGTTGTCCAGGGCGTGGGCGGTTGTCCAGGGCGTGGGTGAGACTGTCCGAGGTGTGGGCTGAGTAGTGGGTTAATGCGGCCGAGCTTCTACCCTTAGTCCGAACTGAAGTACTGCCGAGGTGAACTTAGTACTGATTTGTATCGATCTGCCTTGTCTGTGCCGATCTGCGGTGTGGTTCCTTGCCGGGCTTTAGGTATGAGTTTGGTCTTCATTTGGGCTGTGCTGAGATGGGCTTTAGGGTCGGTCTTGTATTGGGGGCCGAAGGTCCATGTCCTACCATATATTATGTTGATATGGATGAACTCTTACCTTGGTCTGTATCTCTCAATGACTTTTGGCATATCAATGTGATATAGATCTATTTCCTGCAGATTACTTGTAGGAGTCGTCTTTAATTATCGTTTAGAGATAGACTTTATCTTTAGAGTTTGAGTATATTTAAGAGTCTTTAGTTTGTTAGAGTTTTAATTTAAATTGGAGTCTTTTAACAAAGTCTCTAAATAGCTTTAATTTCTTAGCTTAAAGTGTGCAGAAATTTAGTCAAGTCGCTGTGTGTTGCCAACGCAAGCTGTGTTGCCCTCTGATAGAGTAAAGACAGTAGAAACAAAGATATAATATATTATATGATAAATCCTCAAAGAGGCCAAGAAGCAAGAAGCTTCTATCCAGCGATGCACACTTCAACAACTCTAATAATAATAACCCTAAGTTCTGCAGAATTATAAACATATATTAAAACCCTACTAAGGCCCATGCATAAGGCAAAAAAGCCCGCAAAAGAAAATATATTGCTACTAAATAATAATAAATAAAAATCCATCAAAGACTCATTGCTGCCTTCTTGAATCTGCGCCTGTTATACACTTTTAACCCGGTCGGCGCTGCTCCATCACCCTCTTCGGAGGTATGGCCCTCTTCAGAGGCGATTTACTGTTTATTATTTCTAGTTTAGTTTCTATCTAGTTCGAATCTATCTCTATTATTTTCTGCACACTTTAAACTAATTAAGAACTTAAATCTACACATAGACTCAACTAAAATACTCCAATTTGAACTAAAACTCTAACAAACTAAAGTCTCCTAAACATACTCAATCTATCTCTAAACAATAATTAAAGATAATTTCTACAACCCATCTGCAGGATATAGATCGATATCAACTGCCTCACTGTCAAAACAACCATGCCCTCAAGGCTGGGGTCCAAACTAAAATATGTTGTGGAATCCGGTGGAGGCTCATACCCACGTTGGCCGACAGGAGGCAGAATGCAGAAATAACTGTTGTACTCATGCAGCATGTTGTGTTGCCCGATGAGACTCAGAAAATTGTACACTGCCAGCTTAAGTATACGGCTGGCATTGGAAAGGAAAACAACAGGAAGCCTAAGTGGGGCAGAGACTACTGTTGGACGAGGAACAACAGGAACAACATTCGGTGGTTGAACCTGCAACAGTGGTTGTTGGATGGGCAATGAGGGTTTAAGGTTTAGGGAGACACCATGAAGTGGCCAAAGTCTTCGGACATGAGCAGGGTACTGGTATGACGGGGTTGTTCTGGTGGCGTTGTCGTGTGGTGAATGATGGAAGAGCCCTGGTCTGTCGTGGCTTTGGGATCAAGGTGGATTGGAACAACGGTAGGACCGTAGGGGCAGAAACGGAAGGCAGAACAGGCTGGAGTGGTTTTGTAGAGTGTAGAGTGCGATGTAGTCGAAGAGCTCGATTGTGGCATGTGAGAGCTCGTTATGGTGTCGGGTGATTGTTGGCACTAAAGGAGTTATAGAATGGTACACATCTCGTCTCTCATCTATTGTTGGGTGTCCCTCATCTGCTGCAGGTCATCCCTCATCCGCAGTTGGATCTCGGCGAGGGTTTTGAGCGAGTGAGCGTTTATCGCCTTCTCCAGACCATCGAGACGAGAGTCGATGCTCCGCACCAAATTGTTAGGAGTGCGAATAGAAAATAAGGCTACTGCTCAAAGCTCACAAGAAAACGCAGGAAATGACTAGGAATAGAGAAAATAACAGAGATAAAACCGAACTACATAGAAACTGAACTGAAAATAATAAACACTAAATCACCTTCGAAGAGGGCAACACACAACAATATGTTGGAGAACTTGACTAAATTTCTACACACTTTAAACTAAGAACTTGAACCTATTTATAGACGCTATTAAAATAATCCAATTTGAACTAAAACTCTAACAAACTAAAGACTATTAAACCTATCTCCAAACAATAATTAAAGACGATTGCTACGACTAACCTGCAGGAAATAGATCAATATCACAATATTTCATAAAACGTCCACTATGTTGGCCACAATAAGATGGATTGTTAGAATTGAAAGTTCAATATTTTCTAAGACATCATTTGTTTAATCAAAACTTAGCAAATGCCTAATTTTGTTAGTTTTGAAGGCGCACTCTGGCATTATTCGGATGCACAATGCCTCTATCCTGATTAAATTCCAATTGTGATTAATAAATCCTAATTGGAGAATATAAACAATAATTGATGATTGATGAATCATAATTGGAATTAATTGAGGTAGATGCACCATCAATCCAGATGCACACAAGTTTTTGCATTTTATTTTGGGGAAGATTTACAGAAATTTTTGAAATTTTGAAATTGAACCATTACAATATACTCCCTCCGTCCGCGATAAAATGTCCCATTTTACTATAAATGGACGTCCGCAATAAAATGTCCCATTTCACTTTTACTATTT
>JAYDZE010578744.1:0-11319 GCA_034509125.1 Monilaria moniliformis
GTGGGGGCGGTTTCCGGGATCGTGGCTGGCGGTTAGGGAGTAGTGGAGGTAGTGGGCGGTTGTAGCCGAGCTTCTACGTTCCTTAGTGTCGAGCTGCATTTCTCTGGTCCGAACTCCCTTGTAGCTCCTTGTGGCTGAGCTACTCACTTCTAGGCTGGGCTGGACTTCTGGTGGGCCGAACTTGTCATCTTTGGGCTGAACTTGTGGTGGGCCGGGCTGCATATCCTATCCTCGTGAGAAGAGCATCTTATCTTACACGATAGAAAAAGCAAGAAAAGGAGATACTTGGGAACTGGACAAAACAAAGAATATCTGAATATGACTTATGGTTATTTCTCTATTTGAAATATTCCTTTGATTAGGTGATCTTGAACTCAAAATGTTCTGCCCGTGCTGAAGTCAGGTTTAGTGAGATCGAGTTAAGTCTAAAGTTATTCTTAGGTTTTTTAACTCAGCAACTCGCTTCTGTGTGTGGTTAGTTTGTTGTGTTGTGTTCTGTTTTTTGAGTTTGTTGGCTGTTAGATGTATTTGATTTGTGACGATTGTTGGCTTATTGTAAAAATGGTAATAGGAGCTTCATTCATAGCATGAGCGACCTTAGAGCTAGTCAAGTGCTTGTCCACAGAGCACGGGGCGTCCCCTTTCGCATAGTTTGAGTGGGTATGCTCGAGCCACCACAACCTCAGAAGGATGAACACGGCCAAAAATACATAAAGATTAAGAATGGACTGTAAATTTCTTTTCAAATTTTTTTGTTATTTTTTTAAAATTAACGGCTCTTTGTATATTTAAGTTTACTTACTCTATTAATTTGCATATTGTGGCCTTCTAGAATCGCTTCCGAGTTGTGTCGTGAATCATTCAACAAGGTTATGGACTCGACGTACAGGCAGAAAACTATAACCAAAATTATTTAGATATTTATTGTGAGGAGTTTAAAGTAAATAATTGCATTTTATATTTTATATAAGTTATGTTGTTTTTAAAATCATATTTGATTCATTTTATTAAATGTTGTTTTCTTATTTTTCAGAAAACAACCAACTTTGAAGGTTATTCTGAAATCGTTGTAAAAGCACTCTAGAAAAAGAAATATAGAGCCACATACGACGACTGCATCAACCAGATGAATGATACGATGAAGAAACCCCCTTACTTCACAAACGAGAACTGGAAGAATTAAACTGGCAGTTGGACGACGCCTGACGCGGTCATGATTTCTACGAGATGTTCTAACAATCGAAACTAGGGAAATGAGAAGACTCCAACCACACACAGTAACGGGTCAGTATCTTTCGCCGAGATAACGGAAAATATGGTAAATTTATGTTTTCTAATTTCCTTTTTTATTATTTTTTAATCCTTTCTTTTATTAATTACCAAGAATAAGGATTCTCAAAGACTGATGTGTTCACAGTATGCGCTAGATATACAAGTGAATCTCAAATCTAAATTTGAATTCATTTCTAATTTATGTTTCATTAGTTTTTATTTCAACGATTTTATAGTTAATTTTTTCGAAGGAACAAGTAAGGCTAAGAGTTGAAGAAAAACGGGCTCGGGGAGTAGAAAATCATGATCTAAATGCCATTTTCCTAGAAGTTGTCAGGCTGCCGCTTAAGAAAAAACAGGTTCTCAGAGCTAGACAAGCGACGAGCATCTACTTTCATCTGTTTTTGTCTCGACCAATTCGTCTATCGGAGTCAACCCTAGCCAGGTCGATGAGTTGGTCGAGCGAAAAGCTTAGGATGTACGCACACAGATCGTGGCCTAGTTCGAGGCCCATAACGAGGCCATCTGAATAGAATGGAAAAATGAGAGGCGCGCAATCAGGATGAGAGGGCAACGACAAATGCTCGAGCTGCAGCGGCGGATGAGCGATTGCGAGACTTGGCAGACAAGAAATGATGCTATTAGCGATATTAGGAAATAAGTACAATAGTAGGATCGCGACTTTCCAATGTAAATAAATAATATATTATTTCATTTAAAATTTATTTTATTTTATTTAAATTATTTATTTAATTATTAATTTTAAATAAATTCTTTAATAAATTATAAAAAAATTAAAATCTGGAAAAAATTAAAAAGTATCGAGCACCGGGTGTGCTTGATGATGTTTTTGGGTTGTGCTCGGCAGGTGCTCTGTAACTTGGCGATGATGTTGGTTCGTAGCAGAACTAGTGCTCGGTATCTTGGTTTAGCGAAAACTTTTATTTGGTTAGCGAGCATTCCGGTGCTTTCTAAACGCCATCTTTTTGTAGTGGTAATATCCCTTTCAAGGAATATTATTGAATAGAATAAAGCCTCAAAACACGTCTCAGCCCCTTGAAAACTCTCCTTGTCACATATACATGTCTAAAGCCTCAAAATATGTATGTGTATACATTTTATATATTTCTACACATGTGCATCTTGCGTGTTTTAGTATTCTAAAATTGGCCTTAGAAAACACAGAATAGTTTTAATATTTTAAAAGTCAACCGGGCATAATTGGAACCAAATATAAAAGAAATGAAGGAAACCAACAAAACCGAAGGAAACGAAGAATTTAAAATCCAAAAAAGGACAAAAATTAAAAAAACCAACTAAACTGAGGATAATAGAATGAATGGTGGTTTATTGGGTGCACGTCTTATTTGTCCGATTCTACATGCGTCTTTCCGTTTTTCCTACAAAACTAACGGACATTTAGAATGAGATCTTAGTTGGTACGCGTTAGCGTTTGGCGCCGCCTCCTCAAGTCCTATTATTTAGTATAATAAATCAAAACCAAGGTGCTTGTTTATATTTTCCTCTATGTCTCTCGCATTATATATAGGACAAGTTTAAATAAAGATCTTATATATTCTAATAATAATAATAAATATATCAATTTGCGAAATTATTATAACAACAATATTATTGTATATATGAAAAAGCATTATCATAAAAAGAGTTGCGAAAACTGAAGATGGTATTTATTTGCCTTTTACCATTATTAAATTAATTTGATTGCATTATTTGATCCGAGCGTAAAAGGAAAATTTTCATCTCACTGTCGAATTTTCAATTGATGATATTAATAGTTCATATTGATTTCTCATTTTATAAAGGCATCTCATTTTAATTTTATATATACAGTCAGATCCTATTAACCAAGGTGTGATGCAAAAATTAGGAACCAAGCTGAATTCTTCAACAGGACGATTTAAATAGATGATAATATATGAAAAAAGATATTCGAACGAGAATTTTTTGGTAATAAAAAAATAAATGACATCCTTGAATAATGATGATTCATATGTACATGGGTTTTCACAACATAACCTTCCCGTTTGTTGTTCCTTATTTCATTGATCAAATGATCCAATGCGTATATAATAAAAATGTAAAATCAAAAGAAAGAGAAAACGGTAAAAGGAAAAGAAAAAAGCATGAGTAAACGATCAAGTTGGATATGAATCGATTAAGCTAACTCAAATTATAGTTATGAAAGACCTGCATAATCAATCTCTTTATATTTATATTTATCTACGTCAAATGCATAAAATGATTATGAATGTTTAAACCATGACCTTTATCAAAACTTTTCATTAAAAAATCTAATTATGATTATCTGAAACATTTAACTAAAACAAAATTTCTGGAGTTAGGTAGAAAAGAAATAAATGTAGACATAAAACAAAAATGATACTTACACCAAATTCCAAAGTCTAATGCCGAAACTATTAAATGAACTACTTGTTATATCTCCCGGGTAGTGCATGTCTGTCCATCCAGATTCCAAGGCCAACCAATAATAATTAATTAAATTAATCACCAGTGGTCTTTAATATTTTTGCATTTGAATTTTTCATTGGTTTTCAGTAGTCAACTCTGTTGTTCTCATCTACTACACACACCACACAATAATAATCAAACTATACAACCTGTCACCAATCTTCAACTATATAACCAGTCCTCTTCGCTCCACATACATCACAGCTACTTAATTAAAACTCATAGACATGCGTACCTCAACAATGGAGCTCAAATTCTTAATCCCCTTGTTCCTCTCTCTCTCATCCTTTCTCTTTCTATCCACCGCCGTCAAAATCCCCACCTCTGTCGGCATTACCTGGTGGTGCGACCAAACCCCCAACCCGGAGCCATGCAAGCACTTCATGACCCAAAACAAAGGCCAATTCCTTCCCATGCACAAATCCGACTTCCGCAAAATGGCCGTGAAACTAGCCCTAGAGCGCGCCATCACGGCCGAGGGCAATACCAAGGCCCTCGGCAGCAAGTGCCGCAACAACCGCGAGAAGGCGGCGTGGGCCGACTGCGTGAAGCTCTACCAAGAGACCATCGAGCAGCTCAACAAGACGGTCGACCCAAACACCAAGTGTACCGACTTCGACACTCAGACGTGGCTGAGCACCGCCCTCACCAACCTCGAGACGTGCCGCACCGGCTTTACGGAGCTCGGCGCCACCGACTTCGTGCTGCCGCTAATGTCCAACAACGTCTCGAAGCTCATATGCAACACGCTCGCTCTCGGCGAGAATAATGAGACTAATCACGAGACTGGTGCTTACTACAAAGGCGGTTTCCCTTCGTGGGTTCGACCCGGCGACCGGAGGCGGCTGCTGCAAGTGTCAGGGGTGAGGCCGAACCTCGTGGTGGCGCAGGATGGATCCGGGAACCACCGGACGATCAAAGCGGCACTGGACGCGGCCGCGAGGAGGAGCGGGAGTGGGAGGTTTGTTATCCACGTGAGGAGAGGGGTTTATAGAGAGAATTTGGAGATTGGTAGCAAGTTGAAGAATATAATGCTGACGGGAGATGGGCTTAGGTATACTATTATCACCGGCAGCCGAAGCGTCGGAGGAGGTTCCACTACCTTCAATTCCGCCACCGTCGGTAAGTTCCTCCGCCTCCCTCGACGTTGTCGCTTCACATTTATTAGCGATATTAACATAAACTTGCCAATTAACGATTTATTCTTCTATGTTTTCTTTGTGGTTTTGTTTGTGTTTTGATTTTTAAAAAAATTATTAAATAATTTAGCCATATTTTCTCGTTAGACCTATAACTTATTTTTGCAAAAAAAAAAAAAAAACTGTTTTTTCTGACTAATATTAAATTAGCTTGATAAGCGATGACGGCGCTAGCTAGGACAATTAAGGTACATAATTACCTTGCAACTAACACGCTACAAGAGAGTTCGGTTATAATAGTTAACTAAAAAGTTATACTACAATTTTCAAAGATCTAAATACGTCGTTTTCAGTTTGAACTTGCCGGCCAAAATGACTTTGAAAATGCATATATGCAGAATGTTTTAATTTCCAAATACTTGACAAAGAGTAATGTTGATTTTTTCCAATCATCTCTAGAAGCAAAAAAGAAAGAAAAAAGGGATTAAAAAAAACCCGCAATCCTCAGCATTGGTGTTGTAATTTAATAAATTAAAACTCGAGTAATGTTCTTCTTTGTACCTAGGTATGCGCTTTATCATTAAAATGTTAGAAATCATAGAGAAATATGATAATATACAATTTATTTTGATGGACTAAATAATTATGAACGTATCTATTCATCCAATTCTTCAACTCTCAGCTGTGACCGGCGAAGGATTCATCGCCCGTGGCATAACCTTCCGCAACACGGCCGGGCCACAGAACCACCAGGCGGTGGCGCTCCGGTCCAGCGCCGACCTCTCGGTGTTCTACCGGTGTGGCTTCGAGGGCTACCAGGACACCCTCTACGTCCACTCGCAGCGTCAGTTCTACAAGGAGTGCTACATCTACGGCACGGTCGACTTCATCTTCGGCAACGCCGCTGCCGTCCTCCAGAACTGCATGATCTACGCCCGCCGCCCCATGGCCAGCCAGAAAATCGCCGTCACCGCCCAGGGCCGGACAGATCCGAACCAGAACACCGGAATCTCGATCCACGACTCCCGGGTCATGGCGGCCCCGGAACTCGTCCCGGTTCTCGGGTCGTTCCAGACGTTTCTGGGGCGGCCGTGGAAGGAGTATTCAAGGACGGTTTTCATGCAGACGTACCTAGGCTCTTTGGTGGACCCTGCAGGGTGGCTGGAATGGGATGGTAACTTCGCGCTCAACACCTTGTATTATGGAGAGTATAGGAATTCGGGTCCGGGTTCCCCTACGGGTCGGAGGGTCCGATGGAGGGGATACCGGGTCATTACCAGCGCCACGGAGGCGGGGAGGTTTACTGTGGCGAACTTTATTGCTGGCCGGTCGTGGCTGCCGGCGGCCGGCGTGCCCTTCACCGCAGGGCTTTGAGATTTTATATATAAGTTCGTGACTAAGCACTACTTTTTTAATTAATTCTTTTTGGTTCATTTGATATATTCTTTGCTATGTCATTAAATTCCTTCAAACATGTTGAAATTGTAAAATCTGTTCATTTGTGATGTAATGTATTAATTTTATTTTCTAATGGATGGGAGCGCCATTTAATTGTTATTCATGTATGCAGTCCTGGGCATGTTTAGCCCACATAATAATTATATTCATTTACTATAACAGATTTTCTATCGTCTATTTTATATTTATTAGCATTGAAAGATTATAAAGGCGTAACTGTGTCAGGTCAAGGTGGCTGAGTCAGGTCAAGGTGGCTACTATAAAATTTGTGTTTAACGCGTCCCCATTCAATATGATTAGAGTTTGATACTTTTGATTTATCGAATATTAAGGCTAGCTTTTGGGGCTCGTTTGGTAGCCATGTTAAGATATAACGAGATAGATAGAGTAAGATGGCCTTAAGATAATAATTTACTGTATAAGTAAGATAAGAATTTAATGTTGTTGTTTGATAGATGATATAAAAATCAAGATAAAAATAAGTGTGGTGTTTGGTAGATTAGAAAATATTATAGATAAGATGTAAAATGATAGTTTTGCCCTAATTAGAAATATAGATTTATTTATCTTATTTGGCTGATTAAAGCATTATTTAATCAATATAAATTTAGCACTAATTAATTAATGAACAATTAATTAATCTAACCTAATTAAAATTTATTAATTTATGTAAATTTTGCTAAATATTAATTTATATAAATTAATATGAATTAATTAATTTAGATAAATTACTCATGATTTATTAATTAACATTTTATTTTATAAAAAATTGATTTTAATTAATCTTAATTTAAACTTAATTAATTACTTGATTGTGCTATGAACCTTTTGTGTCCCTTCGGATGTTTCCTATCTGATGTTACTTAATCATGATTTATTAATAACATTTTGTCCTTATAAAAAATTGATTTTTTAAAATTAATTAATCTTAATTTAAACTTATTTAATTATTTAATTATGCTATGGACCTCTGGTGCTCCTTCGGATGTTCTCTGTCCTTTACCCAGTTTTTGTCATCTTTGTATCCATGAGTTTCCATGGAATCCACACTTTCAGTCCACGAGGCCTCCAACAAGAGACGAGATGGGTAACGCACCAACGACGTCGACGCGGCAGTTGCTGGCAACGGAAGTTGGCGGTGAGGAGAAGTGAAAGAGACGAAGAGAGAGAAAGAGATAAGGGGGGAGGAAGGTACCAATTACAACCACAAATGGAGTCGCCGATTCGAACCAAAACCGAGAACAGAGAGGGGGGAGGAAGAAGGGGGCATTGGTGGTGCAGTGAAATGGCGGTAGTGAGGGCTGTGGTGGTGGCGGTAGAGCAGGCGGTGGTGGCCCAAGTCAGTGTAATTAGAGAGTGAGAGAGAAGGGTAAAAGTAGAAGTGAAGTTTAATCATGAGATGCAGATACACAATCCTATCCATTTGGTAAGATTCAGTTTCTGTGCAAAACAGTGTTTTTTTGCACTGTAGCACCGGGCCTTCACGGGCCGGGACAAATTAACACGGGCCGTACTTTTTTGAAACATGGTTACCAAACTTCCAATTTATACTATTTGATCCAGATAGTTAATCTTATCTGCATCTAATCCATGCTATCAAACATATCCTTGAGCTTAATATCATATTAATTAGTACCTAATCGAGCCTTGGTAAAAGTAATCAAACTTATAATATAAGTAATTCGATTCATTTTTGACCTAATGAATTATATATATAGAATAATATCCTCTGATACAGTGGAAGGATAAAATATTTATTGATATAATATGGTTAGTAATTAGACAATTTCCTGGGATAATAATTAGGTGCTGTATTTAATATGGTTGTTATTAGTCTCTAGTGCGTGTGTCGGGCTCAATTTAAGCAAATATTATAAAGTTAAGTGTTCGATTTTTTATTTGAATAATATTTTTTTTTTTTGAGAGGGAAAAGGAGATCTTGTACTACTCCTTATATGTCAGTTAATACAATTTTCCTAAGCCAAAAAGGAAAATCGGCGGTCCAACAGGACGACCGCGAACATTGCGCAAAAGAATGAGATGCTAAATCACAGTTCGATACATATGAGAAACACGTAGGAGTACCTACCTCGCACTCGTTCTGTAATATCTTGTCCGTCTTCGGGTAGGAGGAGTTGTCCTTCTTCCGGTTCAAGAGTACGCATGCGGCGAGACGTAAATCTAGATAAAATTTCAACGGAGATATTTCATGTCCCAAACACACCATGACGCCAAAAAAGACAGTCATAATCTCTGTCATGAGCACATTTGTTTGTTTGGTGACAGCAACCCAAATTACATATCCCTGTATGATCACCAACGATAATTCCAATCCCAAAGATGTGTGCCGCTGGATTATAGCCCCCTTCGTGGAAGACGCGACTTCTTCTCTCGAAGACGAAACCTAAGCGCCAAGCATGTTTGTTACGTGACTTTCTCTACCATTTTTCTTATTCAATCGCCTACACACCATCACCCACATTTGCCAAAGCATGATACCCCAGAGCTCGTAGTCATCCTTATCCGTTTCTTTCCGCACTGTTGAAGAACATGCCAAAACCTGCTATGCTTCCAAATACTCCTTATTTGAGGGCACAAAATCAAGAAATGTTTCATCGTTGCCATCTGTAGGCACATGATACGCCTTAAGGTTCGCGCTTGTTAGAATTATGTTATGTAGCGTTCGCCATTAGAAGATATTGGCTTTTGGCAGGATCGAAAGTGACCATACGAGCTGCTCCAAAGCTTCTGATCCGTTGAGCTTTGGTTTTGGTTTCTATCATTGAAGCCTATCTCAGTAAGATAGGTGTGTTGAGAATGTCGTTAACCTCATATGGCATGAAGTTGTCTTGGCATTTATATATCCCATTCGCCATTCTTCATGAGATCAACAACTCTTCCTTGTGGGTTATGTGCTCGCTCCGTAACGGATCCAGGAAACAGAATTCATAGGGTCGAACACAGTGAAAAATTAATAAATAAATATAATAGTCATTGTACACAGACGGATGAAGGTGGAGTCGCACGGGGCGGATTTGCTGTACGTGGGGTCGATGGTAGCTCGAAAGGCCCACTACAAAAAAGTGGGATTTACCGACGAATTTCGACGTTGCTGATACCTAAATATCCGTCAGTAAGCTTAACCACCGACGGATTACCGATGGATCCCGCATGTCACAAATGACTGTGTCTTTAAACTTGTTACCGACAGATAATAACGTACAGAGTTCATCATTAAAAGCCTGCAGTAAGTAAAGTTAAATAATTTAAAATTTTGGAGATTATTGTCCAACTATATCCGTCGGTAATTCCGACAGACGTTGTCCACCAGTAACACTGGTGGCAAGATATCCGCTAGCAAAACGAATATTCTAATATAAATTAATCACGCATATGGGAAACGATGTTGTTGCCGACGGACGACCATACTTCAGTAATACCGGCGAATGCCGTCCGTCGGTGAAGTAATTTTTCATACAAAATTTAAATCAGAACTCGCTAACAAAAAAACTTACCAGCGGACTTTTCGTCGTTAACATTGATGGTAATTTTTCCTGGTAATTTTTGTGATAAACTCCGTCAGAAATCCGTCAGCAAGTCTATCGTAGACTTCACCAACGAATTGTCCATTGGTAATCTGTCGATGAGTGTCGTCGGTCGTTTGTCCGTTGGTAAATCCGTCGTTAAAGTCTGTTTTTTTTTTTGGAGTGACCGAATTTACTAGAATTTTCCGTTATTTGTGGACCAACGGTGGAATTGGCCGACCCCGCACAACCCCACCTCCGTCCATTATCGATGTTTAAGCTTGTGAGTATTCAAGCCCAAAACCCATTTTCCCCCATAAATTGGCACATCTTTTCGATTCCCGATGGCCTAACACTTCCCCCTCTCGATTAGATCCTTGCAAACTGTAATAGAACGTCATACATAGGAGGCATTCGATCTTACAGGTGCATCCATAATGTCCATTCCAGAAATATTTGGCCTTAAACTCAATGCCACCAAAGATGTTGGGTTCTTTATCATTCGCCACAGTTGTTTGATGAGTAACGCCTTATTAAAGTTCTTCAAATCCCAAAAGCCCATTCATCCGCATTGCTTTGGCATACACAACTTCGACCACTTAGACCAGTGGATTCTCCATTTATCCTCATTTTCAAATATGTAGTCATCAAATACACGTTTATGATATGAAAACAAAAGGATACATAATTATCATTACTTTAAATTCCAAATTATATTCAAATTAAAAAAAAATCAAACTATAAATAATATTTATAAAAATATCCAACTTTTTTAATCAAATATATCCTGCATATTTATTTTTTAATGTGGCTCCGAAATATTAACGTGGCTCGCCAGACGCCACATGGTATTACAATTATTTTTAACTTTAATGTCACAAAATAGCATAATTTTGTGTCATCATAATTATATATATATATATATGGTAGCTCTAAAATCAAACCATACCTCCAATACATAACTAAGATCAAAAATAGACTATTGGATCCAATTATAGATGGTTGTGATTTAATCTTATTAATCAAATCGTGTGTATCATTAAATATTTTAAAGTATATCATCATACTGGCATATATGTCATTATACCATAAAAACCGTATAATTAGGAAATGATATTGCCTAAAATCACGCCTCAACTTCTGGCACGATATCTCTCCATATCAGCGCTACCTTATTAATTATATAATATATCATTACATTGTGTATAAATGTATAATTAAATATATCAAATCATATCAGTATATATTTATACGTACCATCATCATACAAATTAAACAGTACAAACACATCATCATATAATAAACAACTTATCATTACAATATGGCAACATAGTTATAAAAAAAAAAACTTATCAAAATTCATGTTGTAATGATAATACGTTTGTTGTATACTGATAATCTAATTTATATTTAATGATATCAATCACTATGCTATC
>JAYDZE010578755.1:0-11319 GCA_034509125.1 Monilaria moniliformis
ACCGTTTCATACCGAAATTATATAATATTATAAATAATTTTTATATTATAAATATTTATTAATACTATAAATATATTATATATATATATATATATGTATGGTATGGTAAGAGAATACGGTATATACCGTATTATCGGTATATATCGTAAAATATAGTATATACTGCGGTATATTGAAATTCATACCATTACTGTACCGTCACCTTTCGGTACGGTATCATACCTTACCGAAATTTAATGTATATCGAATTTCGATATTTTTGATATCTTTTCGATACGATAAGTCCGATATGCCGATATTTTGGTATTTTCCCCAACCCTAAGCTTTAACTAAAAGAGGAAAGCCATGTCTCAAAATTTCGCGAGTTAGGGGATTGAAACCTTCCGGATCCACGGAGCCCAGCCCCATCAGCCCCATTATCCCGTCTCTCTCCCTCTCTCTCTAAAATCCCTCTGATTCAAGCTGTCTTTTTTATTTCCAATTCAGTCCTCACCCCCTCTCTCCCTCCTTTTTCTCTTATCACAAATTTTTGTAAATAGACTTGGTATAGTCACACACTAGTGCTCTAGGGTTTTTCCACAACTGAGTTCCTCTGCCTAGGGTTTAAATTTGAGTGACTGGTGATCTCATCCATGGCGGCCGAAAAGCTTCGGGATTTGAGTCAGCCGATGGATGTTGCTTTGCTCGACGCCACCGTAGCCGCTTTCTATGGAACCGGATCTAAAGAGGAGGTATGGGAGCATTTGCTCTTATTTGTCTTTAATTACACTGGGGTTTGGTTTTCTTTGGGGCGCCTCAATTGTATTTTTCCGTGTTGCTTGCACGAGAATTTGATGGATTTTCATAAAAAATCTTCAGAAGTTAGTTCGTTTCGAAAGGTTTATCCCGCACTCAATGCGGCTCTTAATCACTTGACATAGTATTGATGCAGGGACTCTTGAATTTATTTTATGCTGTCACGTAGTATGTTTGATTCAACTGGAATTATTTGGCAGTAAGTGCACTTGATTGTTGAGTATAGTGACAATGTGGCATTGCCAATTTACACAATTATAGAAGGCTTTTTTTTTAACCCCCCCCCCCTTTTCTGGCTGACTGTAAGGCCTGGTTGTTAAGTGACGAACTATTGATCTCTATTGAAGGTATAGTAACTGCAAACTCATACGACCAGGGGCAATTTATTATGAACTTATGTAATTTTTTGACAAGACATGCACCTCCTTTTCAAATTATTTAATTTGACAAGCGATACTTCACTCACTAAAACCGGAGGAGTAACAGTTATTATACCAACTGCTTAAGAGTGCATGTAAAACAGAAATTTCACTCATTAAAACTGGAGGAGTAACAGGTATCATACTAGTTGCTCAATAGTGCATGTAAAAGAGAAATTTCAGTGAACTTCCAAACACGTGATTGCATATGAAGTCCTGCATCTGTCTTGTGTTACTTGGCTCTTTAAATCTGGTTAAAGGACAGGTATTATATGTATTTTTTGATACACATGTAAAAGAGACATTTCATGAACATCAAACAAGTGACAGAATATGAAGCTATGCATCTGTTTTGTGTTGCTATATGCAGAATGCACTCTTTTGGTTTCTCCTAATCTATTTATTTAGATGGCCACATGGTTGAACAATGAACATAGATAATAATCATAATATACTCCCTCCAGCCTGACCTTCAGAGAGTTTTTCTGGTTCAAATTGGGTTTTCACGGATCTGAAATTACATTAGTTTTCTGGAGTAGTATTACTTTTAAATTACTGATTTAGCATTATTAATGTGACATAATTAGTATATTGAGATATTTTTTTTTTCCTGTTGCAACCAACCATGGAAGGTGACTGAGAGCAATATCTTTTGGTGTGTAGTTATAGGAGATCTTATTGTAATCGCGGTGAAATGAAAGTTCCAAAAGAATAGCAGGGTTTGCATAGAATTGTATGTTTGGAATTGGATTGTATCAGGAGAATGGGTGGGAGAAATTGGTTGAGCAATAAGTAATATATGTGAGAGATGCAAGAAACCGTGGCAATTATGTGGATGTTAGCAAGCTGTTAAAAACAAGAAAACCAAAAAAAATCTACTGAGCTCTTGAATGAAGTGCCTTGAATTTTTTTTTTCTTCTTTCAAAATGTTTGACAATCACCTTCTCAAACTCATTTTCAGAATAAGACCGAATTTTTTTCATATTTATGTATACAGTTGCTTGGAACATCTTTTCCAGTCCCTTGCAAATGGGTTATGACATCCTCTTAGCCATGGAGTGTGCTTTTAGGCCATTCAGGCACAGTCATGCATTTTGCTTTTTGAATGCTGTGCATATGTTTCTCCCATTTTTTGGTCATTTACATGCATAAACAGTCTTATTTATTCTATTGCAACACTGTATGCTTAAGTTGTGCTTGAAGGCAGATCTAGTTGGAAGGATTATTAACTAGGCAATCAATTGAAGGTCTTCCTGTTTCTGGAGATCATCCTTCTCGCAGCTTAATACCTTTTACATTCTTCTCTTGGGTTTCTTGACAGAGGACTGCTGCAGATCTTATCTTGCGAGATTTGCAAAATAACCCAGATATGTGGCTTCAAGTGGTCCACATTTTATCTAGTGCTCAGAATCTGAACACGAAATTTTTTGCTTTACAGGTGTGTTAAGCATGTTCATTGTAATATACAGTTCCTCTTTAGTTGTGGTTCTGGGCTTATTTTCCATAACAATATCTGCAAATATTGTTTATTTTTGTCATCACTTGTGATTACTGATACAAAAGATGCTGAATTTCCCTGTACAGGTTCTGGAAGGTGTTATAAAGTACAGATGGAATGCTTTACCTGTAGAACAAAGAGATGGCATGAAAAACTATATTTCTGATGTTATAGTTAAGGTAACTAAATCTGCACATCACTAATCATAATCTATAGTTCTTTCTTACTGTGGAAGTACGAATACTTACATTTTGACCTAATGTTTTTTTAGCTTTCTAGTGATGAAGTCTCTTTCCGGAGGGAGAGGCTTTATGTCAATAAATTAAACATAATACTGGTTCAGGTAATTTCTTGGAAGTAATTGAGCATTTATAATCACTATTGATATTTTGGTACCACATTTTGGTTAAACGGTTCATGTCATTAAGTTCTAGTAGTCCAGTTTTGTGATTTTGCTTTTTATATCAAGATATTGAAGCATGAGTGGCCAGCTCGGTGGCGTAGCTTCATACCTGACTTGGTTGCAGCAGCAAAATCAAGTGAAACCATCTGCGAGAATTGCATGGCCATTCTAAAAGTATGTAATTATGTTTTCTATCTGGGTCTTTTAATATACATCTGAATCTGTGAGTGACTTGAAGATTATGCTTGTCAGCTTCTAAGTGAAGAGGTCTTCGATTTTTCAAGGGGTGAAATGACTCAACAGAAGATTAAAGAGTTGAAACAATCTTTGAACAGGTAATCATCTGAACTTGCTAGTATATCATTAGCTTATATCTCAAGGATCCAATATCTGGCATATATGCTTTCCAGTTGCATGTATGCATCCTGAAAGGCAATTTTTATTAGTTATAATCCCCCTTCCTTATGGGTGAAGTTCTCATGGTACTTTGGCCTGCATTTCAGGGCGTGTATTTTATGTATATCTGCTTTAAAATCCTCCTATTTTGTCTTTAGTTTTGATTCTTTTAATTTTTTTTGTCTTCAGCGAATTCCAGCTCATTCACGAGTTATGCTTGTATGTGTTGTCTGCATCTCAAAGAGCTGAACTCATCAGGGCTACCTTGGCCACATTACATGCTTTTCTGTCCTGGATTCCCTTGGGCTATATATTTGAATCACAACTGGTTTGTATTCTTCCCTTTCATTTGATTGTTATATTAGTGAAGGAATCAAAGTGCATTCTTCCAGTGTGTTGTGTCAGGGGCGCGGGGCGAACGGGGCTCGACTGGAGTCGCCCCAAGGTGGCTGGGGCAAGCCATATTCAAGGGGTGTTGGTGGGGCGATATTCAGGAGCGGCTGGGGCGCCCTTATTTTTTTTCTAGCCCTAGCCTTAGCCCAATACATTTAAGGCCAGCCTAGTACATTTAATGCCACAACCAATCTAAACCCTAAACGTTATCTCTGCTGCACAGAAGCCGCCGCTCATACCACTGTCGCAGTCGGTCGACGAAACCTCCGGGGATCGACGATCCATCACTTCCCTGTCTTTCCCCTCTATTTTCTGGCAATGATCGACAGTGGCGGCGGCTAATTGAACAGAAGAAGTGGCTGCCACCTTCAATCGCAACTTTGGATTGCGATTTGCAATTACCGCCGGCGACAGCCAACTCCAGGCGGTGGCTGGTGGCGGCAGATTAAAGAATTAGGGTTTCAAAATTGAACTTAGGGGTTGAAATTAGTTGTCTATTTTATTTATTTTTTCTTTCTAATTTCAATCATCAATTTGAGTGCACCCCAATTTGTGGGGCGCGCCCCGTCGCCCTGCGCCCTGGATTGTTACCTAATCGCCCCGGTGCGCCCCGCGCCCCAAACAATACTGTATCCTTCTGATCTGTTGTAGCTTCTTAGTTGGTGATTTGATCTTGTTTGCTTAACTAATCTTTGGTGCTATCTGTTCTGATTTATTTGGCAGCTTGAAACTCTATTGAAATTCTTTCCTCTGCCTGCATATCGCAATCTCACTATTCAGTGCCTGACTGAGGTAGCTGTCTGCCCTTCACTTCTAACTGCTTGATATATTCTTTGTCCAATTATATTTGTTGCTAATGAGCCAGTTTCTCAGGTTGCTGCTCTTAGTTTTGGGGACTTCTATAACATGCAGTATGTCGAAATGTATACTATATTCATGGTGCAATTGCAGGTAGTGAAGATAAAGCTTCTCTGCTGTGATCTTTAAGTTGTAACTTGATATAACCAGTTAGTTGGTATGCTGATTCCTGTTGTGGCCTTTTCTTGTGTATTAGGCTATTGTCCCAGCGACCACCAACTTTGTTGAGGCATATGCAAACGGCAATAGTGAGGAGCAGGTGACTACTTTGATTCCGAATTAGCTTGCTTATATCTTATTGGTAGAAGGTGCAACCCCCCACGTTTACCTGATATGGGTGTAGTCCTGAAGTTTTTACTGGGAAGCAAATATCACCCTGATGTACAATTCTCCTCCATTTTTTTTAATAATTATTTTTTCATCCTTTTCATCACTAAATACTTAATTTTGTGTGTGTATAATTTCCATTTTTTCCATTTTGTTCATCTTTATCATTATAAAATAGTATTAATTTTTAGGCTTGTAGATATGTTTTAGGTCTATAAGTAAGATAACTTAGGCAGAAACTTGAAAAAATGAATAAAAAAGAAAATGCTTACAACTTTCGTTTAACTTGGTCAATGAAAGGGTATTTTTGCACCAAACAAACTTTTTCTTGGGTGCGACTTGCACCTCCTGGTAAATGTACCCAAAAAAAAAAAACTTTAGGCGAACTGTAAATGTTATGGGGATTTTTGCACCTCTTCTATGTATCTTTTTTATACCTTGAACTGAGACTCATTCTGCTATGTTTCTTCAGGCATTTATTCAGAACTTGGCACTGTTTTTCACATCATTCTACAAGGTAACTCACCTTCATTGGTATTGAATGATACTAAACAAAGATTAGAAGAAATAAAAAAATAAATCATCCAATTGCTACTTATTTTTGAATCATGTGACTAGAAAACTATCTGGAAGTGGCTGCCTAGGGATTCAGTATGTGGATATCATCACTAAAATGTGTATACATATTTGAAGTGGCTAAATTTTATCTTTGCTTATTTTTTAATTTTAATTATCAGCAATAAAATCTGCATCATCTTTTTTTTTTTTAAATGTCAATATCTCCTTTACATTAAATTATTTATTTTTCTTTTGATGACTGTTCTCAATTGATGTTGGGTATCTTAGTTGTCCTAGGAGTACATTTGTTTGCCAAATTGCAGGTGAGTATGATAGTTCTTGAATTGTAAATTTTGTGCATTCTGTTCAACTAGTCATAATATTTCCTTCTGTTCTGCTGGTACTTGATCCGGACTAATCATCAGTCTCTTGCGGATTAGAGACACAGAATTAGAGGATTGATTATGTTCCTTCTCATTTTTCCCTTATTAGGCTTACTAATCCTCTAACTGACCTTGTCTTTGCAGTCTCATATACGAGTGCTAGAGTCTTCGCAAGAGAATATAAATATACTACTAGTGGGCCTTGAGTATCTAATTAATATCTCATATGTGGATGACACTGAAGTTTTTAAGGTACTTGTTTAAATTCTTAATTTATTATGTGCCTCTGACTTTTGTTATTCTTGTGATCTAGTTTACACAATTTCTGAGTACTATGTGCTGCAGGTTTGCCTGGACTATTGGAATTCTTTAGTTTCGGAGCTGTTTGATTCTAACCACAATCTGGATAGTCCTGCTGGGACTGCACACATGATGGGACTGCAGGTGGAAATGATTTTCAGGGGTCCTCCTTTTTAATTTTTCGAATATAGTGTTGTTTTACATGTGCATTATGTTGATAATCGTTTCAGTGAATACTCTTTCTTTTTTAAAATAAACTAAGTTATTGTATGATGATGTGAATGCGGCATTCTTGGTTGCCAAACAGATGCCAATGATTCCAGGTATGGTTGATGGACTAGGATCACAACTCCTGCAGAGACGTCAACTTTATGCTGGTCCAATGTCAAAGTTGAGATTACTGATGATCTGTCGCATGGCGAAGCCAGAAGAGGTTCTCATTGTTGAGGACGAAAATGGGAATATAGTTCGTGAGACAATGAAAGATAATGATGTTCTAGTGCAGTATAAGGTCCTCCAGTATATTTCAAACTCATGTGGCTTTTACACTGCAGTTTTTCATACAATGGCTTCTTTAGTCCGGTAGATCTTGCTTTGACTCTTGTGGTACATGTGCAATAATTTGAACACACAGATAATGAGGGAGACACTGATTTACTTGGCTCATCTTGATCACGAGGATACTGAAAAACAGGTATTCTTGCTAGTTTTGTTTGTTTCTGTCCACTTCTATGTGTGCTTGTCGATACTGTTATTCTCTGTAAATGTTTGTTGCTTATTTTATGCTTCCATTCTTTTACGGATTGGCTGAAAATAACTCTAGTTATATGATTTTGCTCTCTCTAGTTTCAAGACAATATAGTCCAAATTTAAACCGTTCACAAAACTTGCAGAGTTATTGTTTAACTGGTTTTGACTTGCTTTATATAGATCCACCACATAGAGGTTTTGGATTCTGAAATATTTTCTGTTGTAGACTTGTTTCAGTATTATGGACCAGAATGTGCAAAATGTGAGTAGTGGATCCTTAAAATGGACATGTGAGAAGTTAATGAGGATTTGTTTCTAAATTGGCCTTATAGCATGTGCGGTTTGAGTGATACATTGAGTGCTTGATGTAATGTTCTGCCTCTTCTTTTTTGCACTGAACTATTGGCTGATTATGCTTTTGTGATATATTTTTTATCTATTTCTTTTCAATGCTTAAGCATTGACTGATTAAGCTGATTCTCTGAGACTGATCCATGTTTACTTTATTCAACTGCTTGCTGTCATATTGGAGTCAGGGTTTGAATTGTATCCATGCTTTTGGACTGAACCATTGAATTTTTATCCTGTGTGTGGCTACAGATGCTGACAAAGTTAGGTAAACAACTTAGTGGAGAGGATTTTACCTGGAACAACCTTAATACACTCTGTTGGGCCATTGGATCTATTTCAGGGTCCATGGCAGAGGAGCAGGTAGATCAGAGCTTATCAGATTGCATTTCTTTTATGCTCTAATAATAGTAGATAAGCATCATTTGCATATACATTCATAAGATCAATATGTTCTGATATACAGTTAGAAAGCTGGCCCATGAATGGTGTCATTTTCCTAAAGATATCCTATTTTCATGGTAGTCTATTATGATGTTTTGGATGTTGAAATGTTGACTAGTTGCAATTTGGTGCATTTACGTTTCTTGTGGTTTCTTGATGCATTGGTTCAAATTTTGTTCTCTTCGTTCTGGAGCATGATAGTAATCTATGTTTATGTGTTGAGAAGCTTGGACACAATTTGTAATCGACATATCCATTAACTTTCAACTTTGGCAGGAAAACAGGTTTCTGGTGATGGTAATTCGTGATTTGTTAAACCTTTGTGAGATCACTAAAGGGAAGGACAATAAAGCTGTCATTGCCAGTAACATAATGTGAGGGTCGAGTCTAGTTATGATTCTGCATGAGAGTGAATGCTTGACCAATCTATCAGTATGATTCGTTGATTTGCAGACAAAGATGTGGTTCTGTTTTTTTCTGAACTTCTGCCTTCTCTTTATTTGGCTGCAGGTATGTAGTTGGTCAATACCCACGATTTTTGAGGGCCCACTGGAAGTTCTTGAAAACTGTTGTGAACAAATTGTTTGAGTTCATGCATGAGACCCACCCAGGAGTTCAGGTTGGAATTGATATTCCTCTTGGCCTGTTATGTTATGTGCATGTTTCTTACATGGTTTCATTATGTTTTTTTCTTTTTTTTTTTAATCATCATTTGCTTTTATTACCATCCTGCTGTTCCCAATTCTCAAACAAATCTATGATTCTATTACTTATCATTGTTAAGTTCTTAAACTGTGTGCTGATGTGTTATTTCTTTCTGCTCATTTGTAGGACATGGCATGTGATACATTCTTGAAAATTGTCCAAAAATGCAGGCGCAAATTTGTCATCGTGCAGGTTATGATACATTTTTTGTTGTATTTGGCAATGGTCTCAGTCATAAGTGGTGCCTTAAGAACCAAAGGAATTAACCGTGTCTATTCCAAACCCAGGTTGGAGAAAATGAGCCATTTGTTTCGGAACTATTAACAACACTTCCGATTACTATTGTCGATCTTGAGCCTCACCAAATACATTCCTTTTATGAATCTGTAGGTCCTTCTCATATGGTGCTTGCTAATTTATAATTTATCCTACCATAATCTAGTCCTCTTATATGGCTCAAGATAGTCCTTTCTTTTTCATAATGTATATTTCAATTCTTGCCACCTCATGCCTTGTAGGTTGGTAATATGATTCAAGCAGAAACTGATCCCCTCAGGAGAGGTGAATACCTGCAGAAGCTGATGGAACTTCCTAATCAGGTTTGGTCCCACTGCTCCTATAATTTCCAGATGACCCTATGTTGTGCCTTCCACCTGCATTGCTTTAATTATATATTTGTTAGCTAACTAGGTTTTATCTCATGCATTGCACGTTGTTTATTGAAAGAGTATATATGTAGTTGAACAATTATTGAATAACTTAATTTTTCCATGCTGTGTTGTATTATTGTCAAGGGTAAATATCTTTTTTAATGTTTGGATTTGGTTAGGTGGTTCATCTTTATTTAGTATAATAATGCAATTAATATGAAAATTACTAATAGACAATTTACAATAGTATGGAAGGAAAATGGTAAATGATTATAAGGTGATTCATCTATTAATATATGCAATTTATAATATATAAGCTGTACAGTGATTTGCTAGATTAGCATAAAATTTGGGCAGGAAATTTCTTCACTAGGAAGGGAAACTGGGTGGTTTCTTTCTAGCATACGTATATTGATGCACCTGAATGGCTTTCAAGTTTCAATGTGGCTAATTGACATTATACTGCAGAAATGGACTGAAATAATTGGACAGGCACGCCAGAGCGTAGATTTCTTGAAAGATCAAGATGTGATCCGTGCGGTGCTCAATATCCTGCAGGTATCTTATTTTACTTTTTTATATCGTTATTATTATTATTATTATTATTATTATTATTACTATTACTATTTTCATATTGGATTGTATGCTTTTCTTTCCATGCAATTTAACCTCTTCTTCATTTCACATATATGGTACTAAGCCATAGAATGGCACAGGACCAACTGCTTAAGAAAAACTTGAGAATGGTCACTTAAACTCTGTTTTAACTCGTTTCATCAAAAATACCGTTGCCAAGTCTGAACTAATCTATTTTGTTTGATTGATCTGATGCTTGCTTGGTGCTCTGAAGTTGGAGCTCGAATGGTCTATTAAAGCTCTCTGATGTACACGCATACTTGTGTATATTTATACATATATGAATATTGTAATGTAATGTATATATGTTGAGAAATCAATCTCATCTCGTTCTTGTTTATAGTAATGCTCAATTAGTTAATTATGAGACCAAGCTGAAACCTGAAACACCTTGTCAAATTTGGATTTGCCTCATTTTGCTTACTTTCTTTGTTGGCTGCAACCTGGGTTTCCTTGTTTCATCTTTTCATGAAATTTTATTGAGACACTCTATATATGCACCCACAATTTGGTTATACATTTTTATCCAAGGTAATACTATTCTACCCAGAAAAGTTCAATATGAGATGGAATCATCCTGGATGCATTTGTCTACCCCAGATACCCTCTTCATAACTAAAATCATATACGGATGTCTGAGGCTTGACAGGAACTAGTTAGTTAAATGTTGGGGTTGTGTGGTTGCCATATTATATTGTTGTTTGTATTGGTTGGCTTAAAAATTAAAAGTATAAGCTTTTACTTAAGGCTGGTAAAGGGCGCCTTTTCTTTTAGATGAAAAACTGATAGGATTTCTAATCAAATTCTAATTTATCTTGGTTTTTTTCTTCTGCTCAATATGAATAGCATTTTAGTGATTGATGTGTTAAGCCAATTGTATAAACAAAAAAATTCACAGTTCCTAATTATTGTTGAAGCAGAAGATCAGTATTATAGTTTGTTATGATAGATATCATTGTCCAATGCCCTTGTCTAGTTTATTTACTCTCTTCATATTGATTCTCAATATACTTTTTTGTATTTCTTGTCGTGGATATAAATTTATGCTTACATTTGTTCCTCCAGACAAATACTAGTGTTGCTAGCTCTCTTGGGATGTATTTTATGCCACAGATTTCTATGATCTTTTTGGACATGCTCAATGTGTACAGGTTTGTGGATTTTTGTATTAGAATCACTGTCCTAAGTTTCCCTAAATAGTATTACATGTGTGTATTTTTCATGATGGTCGAGTTGCATGGCACAGAATGTACAGTGAGCTTATATCAACCAGTATTGCCCAAGGAGGGCCCTATGCTTCTCGGACATCTATTGTGAAACTCTTACGGTATTATTTTAAATTTCGGGAGCATCATTTTTCTTGTCCATTTTCAGTCTGTTAGCTGTGTTCATCTCGTCCATTTTCAACAGTTCAGTCAAGAGGGAAACATTAAAGCTCATTGAGACATTTTTAGAA
>JAYDZE010578766.1:0-11318 GCA_034509125.1 Monilaria moniliformis
GGGGCACTCAAAGTTGCCGCACTTAAAGCTCCTGGATTTGGGGAGAGAAAGAGTCAGTATCTTGATGACATTGCTACTTTGACTGGAGGTAATTTTTTGGTTAAACTTCCTTTGCTGATATTTTGGAAATGAGCTGCTTTGCACAACTTTCTTGTTTGACCTCACATATATGTCTATTACTAAGAGAAAATTTCCTTCTGTATACAGGAACTGTGATCAGGGAGGAAGTTGGGCTAACCTTAGACAAGGCCGACAAGGAAGTTTTGGGCCATGCTGCCAAGGTGGTGTTGACTAAGGATTCCACTACAATAGTTGGGGATGGTAGTACTCAGGATGCTGTTAACAAGCGTGTCTCTCAAATTAGAAACCTCATTGAGGTGTGTAACCTTCGCCTCATTTTTGCATCAACATATCGGGATTGGTGTATATTTTGTGTTTTCTGAAGCTCCTGAATGATGCATCACTTGTGAGCAGGCGGCTGATCAAGACTACGAGAAGGAAAAGCTAAATGAAAGAATCGCAAAGCTATCAGGAGGGGTTGCTGTGATTCAGGTAATTTATGTTCAGTTTCTTATCTTTCTGGTGTATGTTATTGTTCTTATAATTGTCTAAATCATAACATCTCTGCTGTCTGAAGGTTGGAGCGCAAACTGAAACAGAGCTGAAGGAAAAGAAGCTCAGAGTAGAAGATGCTCTCAACGCCACTAAGGTATGCTATGATTTCTAGCTATCTAAACGGTCATATTCTTCAGTTGCTGGAGGATGCTAAGAGGTTTTAATAAAATTCTTACCTGCTGCAGGCTGCTGTTGAGGAGGGAATTGTTGTTGGAGGTGGATGCACGCTATTGAGGCTTGCATCCAAAGTCGATGCTATCAAGGAAACCCTTGAAAATGTTGAGGAGAAGGTAAAGTCTTACCTAAAATCCATCCTCAGTATTGGTTCTGGACGATAATGAAAGTCTCAGGCCATTCCTTGTTATTCTAATGCTCGAGAGTGTCTATTGTTTCAAATTGGAAAATCTGTTATCTAACTAAGCGGGTTATCTGATTGCAGGTTGGAGCAGACATTGTCAAAAGAGCTTTGAGTTATCCATTGAAATTGATAGCCAAGAATGCTGGTGTTAATGGAAGTGTTGTTAGTGAAAAGGTGTGTGGACACTTGCCATTTACATAAACTTAAACATGGATGTGCTTTTGAATCATTCCTCTAAAATCAAGTGATTGTATGTGTAGGTGCTGTCAAGTGATAACCCTAAATACGGATACAATGCCGCAACTGGACAGTACGAAGATCTCATGGCTGCTGGAATTATTGACCCAACTAAGGTAGGTGTTTCGCCTAAATACTAGCCGCCCTCGTCGTGGATAGTGGATAAGGTTTTGTTTCAATACAGAAAAACTACACTAATGCAGTATGAAGTTTGTCGACCAATCTTGCCTATCCATTTTGGAATGTTGTTATCTAATTAACTATTCTTTAATCAAGACTAGTCTTTTCTCTAATTTTTGGTTGTTTTTTCTGAGCCCAGGTGGTGAGGTGTTGTTTAGAGCATGCATCATCAGTGGCAAAGACATTCTTGATGTCGGACTGCGTGGTGGTGGAGATCAAGGAGGCAGAGCCAGTCGTGGCAGGAAACCCGATGGACAACTCAGGGTATGGTTACTAAGCGAATCGAGGAAGAGAGGCGAGGCGGTGTCGAAGCTCCGATGTGGTGGCGGATTAGATTTAGATCGTGAGTTTTGCAGAACTTTAGTGATCCAATTATATACGAGTGATGAGACTATTTTTCCACCAAATTAAGGTTGGATACGGCGTGGCATGTAACGATACCTGCAAATTCAATATCTCAATAAATCTACGTGCTTGCTAATTTCTTCTGTTTCTCTTATTTCAAAAATGTTGTCCTAATTAGGACCTGTTTGTAGAACTGAAACAAATTCAAGGCTTGGTAATTTTTCATGTAAAAACATTTTTCCTAAAAATAGAAAAAAAAGTATTAAATCATAAAACTTGCTATAAGAAAAGGGTTTTCTTGAAAGAATCTTTGCTTGGATGCTTGCACATTAATGTGATTAAGAAAAAGGGTATTGGACATCCATTGGATGCCACGTGGCTCCACAAACAACTCTCTGCAATCTCTTTGCCTCAATTGGATTGATACAGAGAGAGAGAGAGAGAGAGAGAGAGAGAGAGAGAGAGAGGTGTATTGGGTTGGTCTGCGTCCATGGCGTCAAGTAGCTACACTTCCCTCTGTTCTTCCCCAACTCTCCCCACGAGACTCTCTCCATCCCCCAAGCAAACCGCCGCATCTCTCAAGCTCAATCACACCAAAACCAACTCATTTCTCAGCACATCAGCAAATTCCGGTTTGCTAATCCTAAAACCATCGGTCCTGATCTTCAAGGCATCCAAGACCGACGCCGAGACATCCAAGGAGCAAGAAGAGGAGCAGTACGAGGAGTATGAGGTGGAGGTACTGCAGCCCTACGGTCTTAAATTCGCGAAGGGCAGAGACGGAGGTACCTACATCGACGCCATTGCACCCGGAGGATCCGCCGACAAGTCCGGCAAGTTCACCGTCGGCGATCGAGTTCTTGCCACCAGGTATTCAACAAGTCCGGCAACTTTGTCTAAATTGGTTGTGTTTTTCTCAATTTCTCTGCCTAATTTGCACAATTCATGCTATTTTGTGCTAGTAATCTTCGGTTGTAATTTTATTAATATAATTGAAAAAAAAAAAACTATATTGCAGTGCAGTTTTTGGGGAGGAAATATGGCCTGCTGCTGAATATGGAAGAACAATGTACACTATCAGACAAAGAATAGGTCCACTGCTCATGAGAATGCAGAAGAGATATGGTTAGATATGTGTGTGTGTGATAATGGGGTTAAAAATAATTGAGAAATGCAGGTTTTTCCAAGTGATTCACAGTTACAAATCAAATCTTTCAGGAAAGACGGATTACACAGGTGAGCTGACAGAAAAGGAAATTCTGAGATTTGAGAGGAATTCTGGTGTTGTTAGCAGCAGAGTTAGGGAAATCCAAGTGAGTAGGATATTCCATTTCTTTCGCAAGAATCTTGATTGTGTGCAGTAGTAATGTGCAACAACACCAACTTCAATGGGTGCAGATGCAAAACTACTTGAGAAAGAAAGAGCAAAAGGAACGGCGAGAGAGAGAGCTTCGCGAAGGGCTCAAGCTTTACAAGTGAGAAACTTTAAAAGTTCATCTTCATCGCAGAATAACCACTGATGTTGCTCTCATTGTTTCTGTCCAAAAATGTAGGAGCGGAAAGTATGAGGAGGCCTTGGAGAAGTTTGAGTCGGTATTAGGGACAAAACCGGATCCAAATGAGGCTTCAATAGCAAGCTACAACGTTGCTTGCTGCTATGCAAAGCTTGATCAGGTAATGATGCAACTATGGTGTCTTGTTGTCTTATGCTTCGTTTTCCACGTATGTCAATTGCGCTTCCTGCTAATTAGTCTAGTCTAGATTGGATTTAACTTGAGTGTGTGAATTCTTGCCTGCAGTTGAGCGTTGTACTGAGGTATTTTAACCTCGTTGTTTTACTCAATGCAGATACAAGCTGGACTATCTGCTCTTAAGGATGCCATGGAAGCAGGATTTGAAGATTTTAAGGTTAGATGTGTTGTCAGAATCTAACATCCCACCATGTTTCACTTCTTTTCTGACTGTGATTTCTTGGCTGCCACTTTTGACAGAGAATTCGGGCGGATCCTGACCTTGAGAACATCAGGAAATCAGAGGAATTCGAGCCTCTAATGAAGAAATATGATGAGTCTTTCATCAATGAGAATGCCATCAACGCCATCAAATCTCTATTCGGATTCAACAAGAAATGACAGAGATTGTTAGGCAAAGCGACTAAAACTAGCAGACTGTCGTTGGATGCTATGTATAGGACTAGCTCAGTCGAGAGATTCATCAACAGTTTTTCATATATTTTTACATTTGTTTGTTTCTTTGAAGGTATAGTAGCTCTTTCTGTTTTACGCAGAGTTTACAAGGATCATACAAGCATTAAACTGAATGTAACAATGATTCAAATTTGTTGAGTTTGGTGATGGCAGTGATATTACAGTAGCCACTGATGTAGGGTTTCATCTTTGTTACAAAGAATTGATGATGGATGATTACTTACACACTGTTCACAGCAGGTAGATAGATTCTTGGTTGGATTAGAAGCAGAAATTAGCAGTCGAATGAGGCAACCAACGAAGCCAAAATAACAGATTGAATCTCTTGGTCACCTCTGCTTCTGAACCACGCTCTCTTTGAGAGTCGAACGAGGTTATATCACACAGCGTATATTCAGTAGCAAGCCAAGTCGGAGACGGGGCTCAGAGAATGACACAGAGACAACGGCTGCTTTCTTCTTCATTATCGGTATCTCCTGAGTCACTGAGAAGAGGTTGAAATCAAGAAGCAAATTCATCAACACTTATGAAATTATCACTGTAATGAACATACAGTCTTAAGTCTTAACACATCAAATAGCAGCCTCAAACAGATTTTGTTGCTAAAAATGGAAAGCCAAATACTATCTCCATCAGTGTAAATCATCTTGATCCTCCAAAGGGAAGAGGACTTATAATATTCCCAGAATGTTTAACAACTGAATCATCAAATAGGAAATTGAAAAACTTGATACAGAAAGCAATAAAAATGAGGATCACCTTGATTCAAATTCCCTGATCTCAGCAAGTTCCTTCCCCAAGTGGTCTATCCACTGCACTTTTTTCTTCCCAGTCTCTCTGGTGGAGTCGGGGCGAGGACAGAGCTTCCGTATACAACTTTTTATCACAGTGTCAGCTTCATGCTTCGCATCAACACGCTCTTCTTCTTTAACACCCTCACTGGATGTCTTAGCATATACTGTCGAAGGAACGACGTGTGGAGCACTTTCCAGTTTCAATGTCTTTGAAGTGTAAAGATGAGCAGCAGAGGGCTTGCAGAAGCACATCAATGGACAGCGGATCTTGCAGAACAATACCCTCATGAAAACGGTCTCCTTCATCGTCGTCTCATCTTGATAATTTTGCCTTCAACATGCAACTTTCTTGCTTCTTTCATATATTATATGTAGTCTACAATTCAAGAACCACAGCTTTTTCAAGAAACCTTTTACATCTTTAGAAACAATCTAATGAAAAAAAAACACAAAAATGCAGCATTACTTAACAGAAAATCAGACAGATGCATGAATTATGATTCATGTGACAATCCAAATGCCTGTCCTGCCCTCTTTTAGGAACACGACGTTGGCTGCAACGAGATTAGGACCGAAGTTTGAAGAGAAGAAAAGGGAAGAGGAATGCTTCCAGCTATAAAAGAGATGATACACCATTATGTAAGGCACCTAACTGCCCAACACTCCATTACATTTACATGTTATTTTTTAACTGCAAACACTGTCCAAAAATCCAAAATTTAGTAGAAGCATATTCTTACCAACCCTTGAGGAATTAACGGTTCCTTTCTTTTTCAACCAACACATGACATTCCTTTTCCACAGCAAAAACATCTGATCATCTCAAATAAATGAGTTTCTTATTTGGAAGTCTCTTGCAACTTAAGTTCCTTATTTTCACTCCTTTTGTTGGTCAATCTTTGCTTCCACAAGAGCTCAAGTAAGTTTTAGTCTTAGATATGGGATATGGGAAGTAGACCTTAAATGTGACATTACATAATCAAATATAAAAAATAAGCTCTACCAACTTTAGTAGAAGCCTTTTTTCTTAATATTAAACAAATGTATGGTATATATTCTAGTTTACAAAGAGATGTTTCTTGCTGTTTTGTCCAACAATTTGTTCAATCAGCAATAAATAAACAAAAAGATTTGTCCTTTTGTCACACAACCAAAGTCAAGATATACTTTTGGAGAGAACCAGAAACCCTTTTTCTTCATCCTTAATGATTAGGAATCAAATGCTTCTAAGTTGCCTCAAGTTTGTGCTTAAGCTGTTATCTCACCTAAGATGCCAAACCAAGCAATCCATTTCTCACACAAGAAATCAATCCCTTTTTGCCTTTCATATCAGGTGCAAAATCTTCTTTTGTCCTTTATGATAAGTGATTCTTTTTTTTTTACTGATTTGTACTGTCCCACACTGTTTCCTCCCTAGAGAGAGAGTGAGAAGCAATGAACACTAGCATGGATCTAGGCAATTATGCCTTACGTGGGAACCTTTTCTTTTTCTTGTGAGTAGAGAGACTAGTTTTGTTGTTGTGAATCTTGTGAAGGTGGGATCTGATTTCAAGAATTGCAGTTTTGATGAAATGATGAGGCATGAGGAAATGGAGGAAGTGGTGGGGATGAGAAGCATGAAATGTCCTTGAGAGCCACTTGATTATTGAAGCTAATTAACAAGAATTGAAATGAAAAATATTTAATTTTGGAAGGGGGGCAAGGCTCCTTTCTCCCTGTGCCCCTTTGTCTTACCTTAGGGCTACAACATTCATAACACTTTGAAATTTTTGAAATTACCCCTTTATACGATTTTGTGATTTAAAATTTGTTGATACTTAGGAATCGCAAGGAACCGCATAACAATTACTAATTTAAGTACTACCGAATTTTCCTCAACATTTGGTATCATTGTCAAACTTCATATTTACAACTCCATCTTCAGTTTCTTTATATCTCACCAAATTTCCCCAACATTTGTATGATTCTAGGAATTCAATTATATTATACACCAAAAATATATCACCTTTCCTATTTCGCTCGCCCCCAAAAGTATATCGCTTTTCTTTTTGAGACATTTCGCAGCCTTTCCTATTTCTCTCGCCCTCAAAAGTATATCACTTTTCTTTTTGAGTCATTTCGTAACTAACATGGTGGATTCCTTTCTGCACTCAATACACTATCTATCAAATATTTATTAAAATCCGTATCAAAGGAAAGTGATCCATTTTTTGCAGATCGAGGAAGTATTATTTTTTGTTGAGAAAACCCCCACAAATTGTGTATCATCATTTGTCGAACTTCTATAGCCAACTAATATAAATGAGGTCATCACTCTACCAACTAACTTACTCGCAGACATGGGACTCTGGAAAAAATATATAAAATAAATAAATCAACACTAGTGCATTCATAATATGCAATCCATCTTTCAATTATCAAATTGCACTACCAAAAATGGTATATTTGAATGATTAATTAAAGTGGGACATATTTGTATGAATGGCCTGAAATCTACAAGCAGAGATCTCTCTACGTCTATCTGTAGCCTCTCAATCGTTAAACAGAGATTGAAAAGAAAAAAAATCCTTCAGACTTGGGGAGTCTTAAGAACAGGAAACGCAATAACGTCGCGTATACTGGCAGAGTTCGTCAGCAGCATCACGAGCCTGTCAATGCCGATGCCCTGAAAAACACACAACACCCTCAACATTGTACTGTCATTTTGGTAAACACTAAAGGGAAAATTCAAAAGAAGCGTACCATTCCAGAAGCCGGAGGCATCCCATACTCGAGCGCTGTTAAAAAATCTTCGTCAAGATTCACATCATATGCGTCGTCTTCACCATCAACTTTCTTGCTTTTATCTTCTGAAACCATAGCTGCATTCTTTTTCTTATGCTGCCTCACTTGCTCTTCCAACCGCTCTCGCTGCAACCATATTTCTAATTATTTATGATAGATAATCATGGAGATAAAGCCTAAAGAATTCGCAGGCAACTCTGCTATTGTACCTGGTCCAAAGGGTCGGTCAATTCAGAGAAAGCATTGGCCATCTCTCGACCACACACGAAGAGTTCAAATCTCTCCGTCAAGCCTGCATGTCTGAAGGTCATATGAAGAGTAAGAACTCCAAAATACGCTTTGTGTTTGCACACATAAGTTCTCAAAGAGAAATACTGCCTAAACCTAACTACCCACCAATACTTCATAATGTACAACCAATAACATTTGCAAACATTTTTTCCCAACAGCAATTAAATGGCAAAACAAATATTTGGCCTGTGCTTAAGCACCTTCTATGTGGTTTGGCCAGTGGTGATACTTCAAGGGGGTAATCCAGCACAAAAGTCGGTTGCAATAACTTTGGTTCTACCACCAACTCAAATACCTGCAAAGCAGAGAAGATTTTGTACTCGGTTTAAACTAGAGCACTTCTCGTAACTATTGCAGGAGTTAATAATAATTAGTTTGTCAACTAACAGGTGATGATGATTAACCTCATTGAGCACATGACCAACAGATGGACATGCTTCTATTGAACTTTTGTTCTGATTATCACCACCAGCATTGAGCGTCTGCAGAGTAACTTCTTTTGCAGCGGTAATGTCATCACCAAACTTGGTGAAATCAATGCCTGTTGCTTCTTTCACAAGATTGTGCATCGTCTCCCTCCTCCAAGGTCTTTCCAAGGATATTTCTACACCCTGCAACCAAATTCAAGAATCATTTTATTACAAAGAGAAATACAGAGACGATAAAAAGATATAAACCAACATACTACGCTTGTTTACCTGATAATCAATGATAAGTCTCCCATTAACTGCAAGAGCAGAACGTGTTACAATATCCTCCGCCATATTCATCATGCTTTCATAGTCTGAATATGCTTCATACATCTAATGTTAATCCAAAAACTACAACAAATTATGCATCCCCTCAATGGAGTAGGAATCTCGACAATGGAATTGAATTCTATTACAACTAAATCATATGCCCCGTGACCTGTCGTCCAGATAGTTGTTTCCACCAGAAAACATTGAAGCAATTTTCAGGATTTCTTTACCTCAATGGTGGTGAATTCAGGATTATGACGAGTTGAAAGGCCTTCATTTCGGAAAATCCTTCCTATTTCATATACTTTTTCAAATCCTCCAACCTGTCAATGTCAATCAAAGATCACTACGACAAGTTAATTTACTATGTTGTGATGACTAAGGAGAAGCATGCAAGCAATGGGGACGAAACCAAGCATTGGATACAATGGGGTGAGGGTCAATATCTTCTGAACCATCACAGCAGGAATATGTTATCGTGATTGAAACTTTGCTAATTCAATTGACAAGCACAAGTAAAGAAGCATTGGTTGCAGCATAGAAAAGACAATCCCACTAGGGAGGAGAAAGTACACCTGTAATTAGTATCAGAAAGAAAAAATATAACAAGGAACAAATTATCATGAGAGAGAAGTAACATTGATGTTTATCCCTCTAGTAATGCAATAAAATGACTTTAATCTAATCCTAAATAACAATGGTGAATTGCAGAAAACCTAGCAAATCATCTTTACATGACTAGGAAGGAGAGCAAAACAAACCTCACCAGCATTCTCTTCAAATGGAGCTCAGTTGCAATTCGTAGATAAAGATCTTGCCCAAGAGAGTTATGGTACGTAATGAAGGGCCTTGCTTCAGCACCACCAGCTGCGCCCTATACACAAAATCAGCAAATAACAAAATGTAGAGTTTAAGTAAACTTGAGTGGAATGCATTTAGTGAACACAAAACTCTCTTGGAAGAGATTAAGAGATGAACCCAAAAGAACTGGAGTTTCAATTTCAATACCTGAAGAACTGGAGTTTCAACTTCAATAAAACCAGCAGATTCTACTGTGTTCCTTATTTCTGATATTATCTACTCGGAGAAGGCAAAAGTTAGCACCTCACCAGGTGGAGTTAGAAAAGCATGCACAAGGGAATCAAGTAGAGAGAATAGAAGGTAAGATAACCTTGGCTCTTTTCCTAAATACATCAGCTACCTCAGGATTGGCAATCATATCTACATACCTACAAGAAAAGAAATCAGAAGGGAGTATCCATAAGCAAGAACTCAACAATAACCATTAGAGCAAGGGATTAACCTAAGATTGTAGGCTATAAAAATAAGAGGTGACTACATGCAGAAGAATAAATACTAGAGTTAGTTACCATTACAAGAAGAAAGAATAATATGGGGAAACTATCATGGTACTATTCCTATACTATGTAATTACATCATACATGGCAGAAAAACACACATGATGACATGAAGGAAAACATTTTGTCAGAAAAACATAACTACCATGATATGTGAGCGGTACAAACATAATGGATAATATAGTAGCATTTGCATGGGCAACAGGAAAGAAAGATATAGTTTTACCTTTGGCGATAGCGCTTATCTATGTCTGTCAGGCCATGATATTTATCAGGCAAAGGCAGCAAAGACTTTGTAAGAATTGAGAATGAGGTCACACAAACAGACAATTCACCTGCCAAAAGCAAGATAAAATTAGCTACTATTATGGATGGACGAGCTAATGAGATAAAATAGAACAGTGACACTAAGATAAGCATACCTTTTTCAGTGCGCTTAATTGAACCTTCGGCCCCCAAAATATCACCTATATCAACTAACGTCTTCAGATGTTCAAACTGGTCACTTAGTAGTAGTCTTTCCTTCTCACAGTAGAGCTAACAGCCAAAAGAAATTTCTTTACTAAACTTCATTCAGAAAGTTCCACACACTAACCAATTGACCTTATACAAAGCAAATTGAACAGAAAACAGTAAGGAGATGAGAAGTAAAATAACTTATATCAAACATCGGCAAAGTATAAGCAATATTTCAGACTTAAGGTTTCAATGAAAATTGCTGATAAGCAGGGCTCCAATTGGCTCTTCAAGCACATCATTCTATATTATGACCAAAAAAATATATTTAGGCAATGAGATGATCATTAAAGGAAAATCTAATAGGGCCCTTCACATTTTCAGCTTTCTAACATAATATTCCACGAGTAGCTATCTTGTATCTCCCTTAATACACTAACCTCTAAGATACTTCGATCACTAAGGGTTCAATATGATCTAGTGAGTCATATCAAACTAAATCAAGAAATAAGCACTAACTGCATTAATATCTTTGGCAATTGATCTAGAATTTGCTTTCAAATAAAGATATTTGAATTTTGTACTTATTGATCATTTCAATTCATGTCTATCACCATAATCTTTTTTGTTCACTCACTAATGCTAGAGAATGAAATTCCACCAGGACAAGAAAAACAGCACAGCCACACAAACATCCTTAAACAGTTTCACCTAAAGATTCAAGCATTGCTAAGTGAACCACCTCAAGTTAAAGACTGCCAGTAGAACTTTGGTTTAATGAAATCATATACATCTATAAGCAGTAGATAAGGGTTAATCAGTGAGCCATGAATGTTAGCACCAGACTCTGTGCATACCTGGATTGTTCCCGAGTCGTCCCTCAATGTTAAAAATGCAAGCTTTCCGAAAGCTCTACGGGCCACAATTCTTCCAGCAATAGATACACGATCACT
>JAYDZE010578777.1:0-11316 GCA_034509125.1 Monilaria moniliformis
TAAATGCTATATATTAGTTTTGAGTTGAAATGACATTTATTTATTGATGTATTTCTTTGTTACAAATATACAATTATCAAAATTAATATATAAATTAAAAAAATTCATAATTTTTTTGGAACCCGATTGGCCCGACGGGTTAGCCCTAAACCCGAAGGGTTAGGGTTGTAAATTTATGACCCGACAAAATTTGCAACCCGAATAGCCCGACAACCCAAGCGGGCTGGCCCGAACCCGAACGGGTTGGCCCGATTGACATCCCTACCTGTAGAAACCTTCCCCCCTTTCTCTTACACACTATACTCGACACACTCTACGCACATAAGACACGCACTGCACTCACAGAAAACACACCCCTCTTGGCTCTCTCTCCCTCACGCCGCTAACTGCCGTCTCTTTGAAGCCGCCTAGCCGTCGCCTCCGTCTTCCCCTGCTCTATTCGATCTTCTTCCTTCCCTTTCATTCTCGCTATCCTCTATTGAAGTGAGATCTCAAAGCTTGAAGCTATAACACCCAAACTCATTTTTGCAAAAAAAATAAAAAAATAAATGGTAGGAATTCTTCACTTACCTTGCTTTTCTCACATTTTAAGATCGAAATTGTTGATTAAAAATGGAAGAAATTGAACCCTAGGTGAAGTAGTGAAAGAGCCGAAAATTTAGAGCTTGAATTAGGAGATTTTTTACTTTGGAAAGAGAGAAATTGTCATAATTTCATTGATGGTCTTATTTAGTGGTCCTTACCCAGAAATAGCTTCCTAATTTTTACTTATTATGCAAATATCAGAATTATGGTTATGTTATTTGTTACTCTTGATTTCATAATTTCTTAACTCATTATTTTCTTCATCTTTCTTTGATTGTGATAATGCAATGTGGGGGTGTTTTCTTCCCTTCTGCTAAGTGCAATGTAATTGGATTTTTTTTACAACACGGGTTCTCTAATGAAAGTTTTGCCATGACTCGCTTTGTAGTCTCTACTCAAATTTTTATCGACATTTTTTGTTCTGCTTTTCATGTTCTTAAAATTTATATTTGTTGGAATTTGGATATTTTGAAACTTGTATTCTCCGCAAAGAGTAAATAGAAAGTCTAGTAGCCTGGTATTATTGGTATTTCTTTTTAATTTGAAGCACTCAAAAGTCATTGTACTCCTTTTGACTTTAGTACAAGAATATATGCGTGTCTCCCTCTGATGATGAGAGTTCTTTCAATAAGATATTCAATGCTTTTCACAATATGAACTTTGTTGCCTTAATCGTTCAATAACATGAACAACACATGGTAAATGAACCAAGTTTTGACTTCATCTTAGGACGGGAAATATTTGTTAAATGACTTTATTATGGAAGTGACACGGATTGTAAGGATCAACTTCGACTGACTAGGCATTGCTTTTTTGTGTTATGTTCCAAGTTGAAAGAGTCAGGATTGAAAGACTTAAAAAGTATCATAGTTGAAGAACTAGTTGCCATGTTTTTGTATGTCATCTCTTTTAATTTAACAAATCGTAAGTCGGTTTTGATTTACTTAGATCCAAAGAGACTGTTAGTCAATACTTCTATATAATGTTGAATGCTATATTAAAATTAGAGAGACAGTGTGTTGTCCAATGAGAAACGGTAATGGAAGTCTTCAAGGATGAAAAATGAGATTGGTTTGGGGTATGTATTGTTTCTATTTGTTTATTTTTGTGTAAATCAATCTACAAGTTTTTTTTTAAAGATGATCAATAATAGTCCCTATTTACCCCTGTGGTGATTCAAACCCCCGACCTATTGGTTGGAGGAGAAGCGTCTTACCAACTAAGCTACGCTTCATCGTCAATCCAAAAGTTATATTAATTAATTATTACAAGTGGCTTAAAGTGCAACTTGACAAGCAAACTTGACTGTCGTTTTTACTTGTTCTATGATAGTATACAATTGTTAGATTGTCTTTCGTTTTAAACTTTGATTAGATTAGATTTTTTCAAGTTTGGTCAGGTAAACGTTCTATGGTTATGACGTTATCACATTATAGGGGTGTTCCTTTCTGATTTTTAATGAGATCCTTTAATTTCTTGATACGTTTGTTCATGCTCTTCAATGTTATCTCCTTAGAGCACTTACATTTCTCTTGGGATTGATGTTACCTTGTTGTGGGTCAGAAGATAGCTGAACTTGAAGATGTCTGACTTGATTGTAGTTCTTTAATTTGCCATTTTTATCTCCCTAGAGCCATTCTTGCTAAGGTTTTCTTACCCTAAATAATAATTTTCTTTGTTACTTATGTTCAATTATCTTTGTTGTTAAGGAAATGGAATATTAAAATTGGTCCCACTCCCAAAAAAATTGATAACGTTATGATCTCATTATGATAACATTAAATATAAGAGTTACATAATATATATATATATATATATAATAAATAAATAAAAATTATATAAATAAAAGATGATGTCAAATTTCAGTTAATTTTTTGATTTATCAAATAAAGAATTTGAAATTACAATATAATATTATATCAATTACTTAATTTTACTAAACAAAATATTTGAAAATGAATAAAATACTATATCTTCAAATTCAATACATAAAATTGCAATGACAACACTTTTACAAATTCATTATACCAAACGTACCCTGACATAAATAACTATTTCATCTTTATAAAAAAGTTCAACATAGTTCTTTTACCATTTAAATAAACTCTTTCCTTGTCTTGTGTTGTCTTCTCTTTTCTTCTTTTCCATGTCTGCTGGCAATCTGTAATCAACTCTGTTGATATTAAAAAGTACATTATGGGGCAATAATCTCCCCCTCAAAAGCAGGGAACTACGCTTAATGCCTCTATTTTGAAATTAGAATATCAAATCATAGGTTACAAAATAACAATCAAAATCCATATATATATATATATATTATGCAAATGCAAAGACTCAGAATGTAGAGCAGCGTCTGCAGGCGTCCCGTTTTTCTTCCTTGGGCATGTGAAGGGGGCTGCCTATCCACTCCATTCCCACCCTGCATCATTCAAATGTATATTCATATACATGGATTGGTTATTCCGATAACTTTTTTACTATAAAAACACTATATCTCATATATAAAGCATGGAAAGAATGCAGTGTGCGAATACTACATTAATAACATTAATACATCTTAATTCTATTACAGTACAATTACGTACATTCAGTGTAAATACTTTATACATGTTCAGTGCTACGGGAACATGTTCTTATATATATATGTATTATGATGGTTGTTGCACGTTAGATTTGTTTGGACTCACAGTGGGAAGGCAAAGGAGCTGCAGGTGCTGGTGTCTGATACACTAGAAGAATCACACGACTCAAAAGAGGACTCCAGTTTGCTTGCATTTGGCTGCTCATCAACTTCGTTCTTCATCTCAACAAAAATTAATACATATCAATTTGAGCACCCAATCAAGAAATGGACTAATTAATGGTTGATGGCAGAGGAGAAATTGTGAGATGCACCTTTGTACTAATGGTGGTGGAGGGTTTCATTTCTGATGATTTTCTATCACTATTTATCATGTGAATCTCCCCATCTTCTCCGAAGCAAAAGACTATGTAATCTTCCTCGGCAAAGCGCGGCTCAGCCTCCGCCGCCCACCGCCGCCCACCGCCGTTGTTATGTGATGGCTTCTTTGCGTTGATCGCTGCATCTTCGTGGCCTCTAACGTCGCTTGTGTTGGGCTCTTCTTCTTCCTCTAATTAAATCAAACACAAGAAATTATTGAATTTAGAGTATATTAATATATGTGCAAATCAAAATTTTGCTTGTTTTGACTGAGATGATGGATCAAAATGGTGCAAGAATTTGAAAGGTTTGTTTGGGAATGAATTAAGACGTTTCGTCTCCAACTAGTTAGATTGAGAGTTCGAATCACTCCGAGGAGTCATGAGAAACTATTATCTATTCTACTTAAAAAAATAAAAATAAAGATTTACCTAGACGGCAAGTATTGAAGCATGATGCTACTAAGTCTCGAACTCTACATCGGCCAACCCTCGGCTCTGAGCACTGTGGCTTCATTCTTTAGCACTTCACTGCAGCGGCGGCGGTAGTGGAAATGGAAGGAATGAAGGTGGAGAATATGAGTGGTGAAGAGAGAGAAAAAGAGAGATTGAAAATTTTAAATTTGAAAAAGAAGAGAATTATAGAGTTAATATTAAGAGGGGGAGTTATTGCGACGTTCAATTTCATGAGCAGTTATGATTTTCTTGAGCAAGGCGTGGAGATTTACAAGGAGACAATCGTTGTGGAGTGAGCTCTCCACTTTGCTACTTCAACCAACTATTCAAATCATTCACTCCAAAAGCTTAATAAAAAAAATCAAGCAAATATCCAATTATTTATAGATAAACTATTGTATTTATTTAAACATCAAATTATGCACACCATATCAAAAGGCTGCATAAGATAGTTATTACGATCATAAATAATATAATTAGAATAAAAATGCATAACTAATATTGGAATATGTGTATGGTATCAACCCTTTATTATTTTAGCTATTTATTGTGGGACGGGGTCCAATCATCTATTTCAAAATTATCTTTCATTTTGTGTAATTGTAAATAATATTTTTTTGAATGAATTATAAAAATAGTTCTTGAACAATTGGATTATCATTTTTGCGGTCTTTATGAATTTTATTAGTAATGATAGTCCTTATATAATGAAAGTAATATTGATTAAGTTCAATTTGCATTATTTTAAAAGCTATCTAGTCAAATAATATTTCTCTATACTCTGTATATATATTCTCTCCTTTGCACTATCTCTCTCTCTCCTCGGTAACAAAGCATTCATCAAAGTCGGTCTACAACTCTTCAAAATGGGGAGTCTATGATTTCAGAACTCATTGGGATTTTCACACATTGAAAATCCTATAAATCCTAGAAGGGTTCAAGAGTGAGGGCTTCGCTTGCAGGTGCCTTCAATTGTGATGAAACAAACGGCGCATAAAATAAGGAGTATAATACCCAAGATGATCCCTGTGTTGTAAAGTTTACATAACCTCTTTATAGGTGTATATGTAGAAACTATGTAAGGAAATAAAATTCCTATTCTATTACAAATTCTTGATTGATCTTTTCCTTCTTTAATCACGATTTTCTCAATCTTTCCAACACTCCCCCTCAAGTTAAGTAACGGGATTTCCAATACTTAACTTGCCCAAAACGTCTATAAAGTTTTTGAAGGTGACTGCTTTGGTTAGGTATATGCTAATTGATCCTCAGATCTGATATATGGAAGCTCGACGACCCTGGACTCGATTTTTTCTTTGATGAAATGCATATCCATCTCCACATGTTTGGTCCTATCATGCTGGACTGGATTTCCCGAGATACTGATCGCAGCTTTGTTATCACAAAAGATCTGACTCGTATGAGTTGGAGCAAAACCAATCTCATTAAGCAACTTGCGCAGCCGTAAGATCTCAGTGAGACTACTTTTGATTCCTCGAAATTCTGCTTCTGCACTTGATAATGCCACAACTTTCTGTTTTTTGCTTTGCCATGTCACAAGATTTCCTCATACAAATGTGAAGTATCCGGCTGTAGATCTTCTATCGACCAGATTATCTGCCCAATCTGCATTGGTGTAACCACAAACCTCCAGGTGACAACTTTTCTTGAACAAAAGGCCGTGTCCATAGGTTCCCTTGAGATACCTTATAATCCTTAGAGTAGCTTCCATGTGATCAGCTTGAGGGCAATGCATAAACTGACTTACCACTCCTACAGCATATGCGATGTTTGGCCGAGTATGAGATAGATAAATAAGTTTGCCAACTAGGCGCTGATATTATCCTCGGTTTGCTGGTGCTGATCCTTCAGTGATTTGGAGGTTGTGATTCACGACAATGGGTATGTCTGAGGGTTTGCAATCTAGCAACCCAGTTTCTGCAAGTAGATCAAGAATGTACTTCTTCTGGCAGATGAAAATTCCTCGAAGAGACCTTAGGACTTCAATACCTAAGAAATACTTCAGATCACCTAAATTCTTCATCTCAAATTCTGCAAATAAACTTTGTTTCAGTTGCTCAATCTCTTCAACATCACTCCATGTAATTATCATGTCATCAACATATATAATTAGACAGGTGACTAAGTCCCCATTTTTCTTCACGAACAGAGTGTGATCAGAATTACTCTGTGTGAAACCATATTTTTGCATCGCTGCAGTGAATCTCCCGAACCATGCTCTTGGTGACTGTTTTAGCCCATATAAAGTATTCTTGAGCTTACAGACCTCTCATTTCTCGAACTCTGCCTTAAGCCAGGTGGAACCTCCATGAAAACTTCATGCTTCAATTCGCCATGTAAAAAAGCATTAGTAACGTCATACTGATGAAGGGGCCAGTCCCGACTTGCAGCAATGGATAGAAGGACCCGAATGGTGTTCATTTTAGCTACTGGGGAAAAGGTTTCATCGTAGTCTATGCCATACATCTAAGTGTACCCCTTTGCCACTAGTCGTGCTTTGTATCTCTCAATCGAGCCATATAGTTTTCTTTTAATAGTAAACACCCACCGACATCCAATGGGTTTCTTTTATTTAGGGAGGTGACTCTGTTCCCATGTTTTATTCCTGATTAATGCCTCTATTTCTTTCTCCATTGCTTTTTTCTAGTATTCAGATTCAGTGGCTTCCTCCACTGTTCGTGGAATATTTTCTCCTTCATATAGAGTTGTCTCGAAGGCTTTGGTTGTCTCTGAGAGACTCCCTCTAGCCATATGTGTCATGGGATATCTCGACTGACGTCTCGTCTTCTCTGGCGAGTACCGTTTTGGTGGAATACCTTGTGTAGTCCTTGGAGGGAGAGTATAACGTCTTGCATGTCCATCTATAGCCACGGTTTCATCCTACTCTCTACTCTCCGTATCATCAGAAACATACGCCTCATTAGGTAATTCAGTAGGTCCAGAATTTATTACCTCGGATATCAATGGAGTGGGGGAAGAAGTTGGAGTGGGATCATGTGTCTCAGGAGTCTGTACATTTATGTCAGACGTTTGCACAATAGAATTGTTAACTGTTTATGTTGGCTCCACTCCAGGAAAATGTGGTGACATATATGACATAGAGGACTTTGGTGACGAGCTTAGGGAGTCAAAAACATCCATACTCTCACCCTGACCACTAAGATGGTAAAAATATTCATTTTCAACAAAGTTACAATTTATAGTAGTGTGAACTTGACGGGTTCTAGGGTCATAGCAGCGATAGCCCTTTTGTTGGATTCCATAACCCACGAAGACACATTTCACAGCACAAGGGGATAACTTTGTGCGATTATATTTGGGAATATGCACAAACACAGAACATCCAAACACTCGAGGTTGGAGGGATAAAGTAGGTGGAATATGGGAATGTTGGGACAAAATCTGAAGAGGTGTGTTTGAGTGAAGTACCTTAGTGGGAAGACGATTGATTAGGTACACTGAGGTGGCAAGGGCTTCTAGCCAAAAATGTTGGTGAACCCGAGACTCAATAAGCAAGGCTCGGGTCATTTCAAGGAGGATTCTGTTTTTCCGTTCTGCTACCCCATTTTGTTCAGGTGTATAAGAACATGTGGTTTGATGGATAAGACATTTTTCTGCAAAGAAGGTTTTCATGGCGGTGTTGACATATTCCCCCCCTCCCCCCGTTATCTGACCTTAGAGTTTTGATACATATTTGAAATTGAGTTTGTATCATAGCATAAAACATGATAAATTTAACATATATCTCAGATTTATTTTTGAGAAAATAGACTCAGGTCATTCTGGTGCAGTCATCAATAAATAAGAGAAAATATTTAAAATTTTGTCCTCCCAAGACAAGGGCAGGGCCCCAAACATCCGAATGTACTAACAAAAAGATGGACTGAGTTCGAGTATGAGTAAACTTAAAAGACTGCCTATGACTTTTAGTTAACATACATGTCTCACATTGCAAGGTTTTATTTTGAACTAAAGTAGGAAAAAGAAAATGCAGATAAACCGGGGAGGGATGACCGAGACGTCTATGCCAAAGCCACATTTCCCGATGAGCAGTGTCGTGAGCGAGCATCACAGTTTCTTGTCGTGCAATTTCGCCCACATAGTATAGCCCCTGTTTTTCAGTGCCACGTCCAATGATCTTCCTCGTACTGATATCCTGCAAGACACAAAAATGTGGATGCATCATCACAGTGCAATTTAGCTCATTGGTAACATGACTGATAGAAAAAAGGTTGTGGGAAAGCGAGGGAACATATAGGCAATTCGACAAACGAAGTGTAGGAGAAATTTCCACAGTTCCTCCCCCTAACACCCTAGTTAATTCCCCATTAGCAGTCTGAACTTGAGATTTTCGGGGTTCAGATGGTTTCAAAATATCAGTTTGGTCATATGTCATGGTGTTGGTGGCTCCATAGTCAAATATCCAAGCACGATCCTTTTTATCCAATTTATATTGAGCAGTACATGCAATAAGGTTTTGATATACGACTTGAAACATATTGTTGCAAGAAATGGGTTCAGTTCACAACTTATTACTAATATGGGGTTTCGCACATAATTTTCTGGAAGTAGAAGGTGCACTGTGGAGCTGATCATAAATATGGGGCTACAAGTGTAATAAAGGCATATTTGGGGAGTTCTGTTTATAATTGCGAAAAATGGGAGGGTTTGGTGATAAATCACCAAACCCTATACCTCCAATTTGGGCGTCCCTTTCACCATCAGAACTCCTAGCTGCTGCCCTTCCCACCGCTTCACTGGTACTGCCAGAAATTGGTATCCACCGTTCGTCGCCGTGACATGTGGAGGTCCTCGGGCCACCCATGGCAACGGTGGCGCCGCCTATTTCTGTTTCGTCTCCACTGGCTGCAACGGCAACTCGTCCCTTACTCTTCTTTTTTACTTCTTTCTACCAGTCGGGAAACCCGACGAGCTTGAAGCATTGCTCTCGGGTGTGTCTAGCCATGACGCAATGGGTGCAGAAGAGCCTGTCCTTCTCTTCATTATCCTTCTCCCGCGGTGATGGCCCACCGGAGCGGGAGAGGTGTCTAGGCTGTTGGATCTTGCCACTGTCAGATACGGGTCTGCTCCAATCTGGCTTCGGAGGTACCTGATTGCGAGCCACCAAGCCGGATCTGATGCCCGGTGATGACCTGTCGCCACCTTCGGTCGCCGATTTGAGAATTTGCAGTCTTGCGGTTTCTCGCTTAACTCGAGCGAAGGCAGCTTTGGCTGAGGGCCGTGGTTGCTCTTTTAAGATGTCCCTCCGGACATTCTCTTAGTTCTCGGTGAGGCCGGTGAGGAACTGGAAGAGGCGGCGACTTTCAACATGAAGGTTGTATTGGTTGATGTCTTCTTCACAACATCAGATTGGACAACTCTGTCTTTGATCGATGTTCGTCCAAGTGGCATGTAGGTCGTTCTAATAATCTTCGAGAGTGTGTTGATTTTGGCTGATCTTGTTTGCTCGAACTTCCAAGTCATAAATTTGTACTGGATCAGTGCCACTTCCAGATGTGACATTGAGGCTCTTCCATAGGGCTAAAGTTGTCCGATGTTGGACAAAATTGTGTACTAACCTTGTTTCGATGTTTTGTACGATCCAAGCAAACACCGTGAGGTCGTTTTCTTCCCATTGCAAGTATGTTGGGTCATTGATGCGGGGAGGAGACGGCATACCCGTTATGTGACTTGTCTTCCCTCGGCTGCCGATGGCGACTTGAATAAGTCGGGACTATAACGGGAAATTGCTCCCGTCGAGTTTGATGGCTAAAATTATGTTTTCATTGTTTCGTGATGTTTTTGCAATCTGTTGGTTCTGCTCAAAAATTGTAATGTCTGACATGGTTATTGGTTTGATTTTTACAGATATTCTTTGATCTGTATAAGGGTCGAGAAGGGTTAATCCGAACAATGATGAGTCCTCTTCTGAGTTCCTAATTTCACCCGCTCTAATACCATGTTGAATGGTATATGGTTCATCTTGTAAGGAATAGAGTAGGATCAGTTTTATGTATATTGCTTCTTAATCTTGTTAAGTTTACATCACGTCTTTATAGGTGCATATGTAGAAACTATGTAAAGAAATAAAATTCCTATTCTATTACAAATTCTTGATTGATTTTTTCCTTCTTTAATCACGATTTTCTCAATCTTTCCAACACGCCAAACGTTATTACAACCATTTCTACGGTTTCCATATCTATTCCTTTTTCTTCTTTTCTTTTTTTTTTTTTCTGGCTGGTTTCTTTTTTAATGTATTTGGATTTTCTTAATGTGAAATCGAGGAATTGATTCTATGAAAACTGATTTTGTTGAATTGAATACGAAAAATGCAGTAACATTACAAATTATCAGTATAACGGGAAAAAGAAGAAAGAAAAAAAAAAGAAGAAAGAAAAGAAAAGAAACTCAAAGATTATTTTATATCATCTGTTCCAGAGTTCATGCATTCCCTTTAATACTTAAATTTAATTAACTCAATTTTAGAATTTCTATCCCTGAAACTACATTCAAAATTTATAGGATTTTCAGTAACACTTGATTTTTTTATTTTTTTTAATCTCAATTAAAACATCTAAATTGATACGTCGTTGTTGTGCACTATATGAAATTTTAATACATAATTCTGTCTCATCTTTGTGTATTTTCTTATCCCCAAGTAATATTATTTCTATGTGATAGGACGTAAATTCGTGAGTGTCGTTGGAGATTAAAAACACAAATTCAGCCCATCAAGTCATTTATAAGTCCCCACTTCCACTATACTATTGGCTAGCATAGGGTAAGTAAAGGGTGTCGAACCCACAAGGAACGGGAATTTCGTCATGCGTCTCTATGCCTAAGAAGGTCGGCGATGCCGCCACGCCTTAAGGTAGAGGAGGAACGGAAATAAAAGATTAACTAATTAATGCGTGGGAACTAAACTAATTCATGAAATTAAACAAACTTAACTGCATCAAGCGAAAAAACAATAAGCAAAGGCACACTAAATTAAAGAAAACTCAATCACTAAAAGAAACTAAAAGCTGGAATTAAAATGCTTAAACCAAACATAACTGGAAATTGCAGATTCTACTAACTAGTTAATTAAAGCAAGGCAATACAACTTCAAGAAAAAGCAAAGGAAAGAACAAGTCAACTTTCTATTCTAGGAAATAAACAAACTTACTTTAAAATACTGAACTAGAAGTTTCAGGATCTAAACTAGGAAATGAACAGTAAATGAACAGTAACTTTGCAGAGACATAGCAGCCAGAAGAAAGAGAAAATCAACACTTCAAACTCCATTAACATACCAACAAGGAAAACTTG
>JAYDZE010578788.1:0-11316 GCA_034509125.1 Monilaria moniliformis
CTTTTAATGACATTGCTTAAGCACCATAATGACATTCGTGAGGGTGTAATTTCGTCCATAGATTTATTCATCCAATGATTGATATTAAGTCTTAGTTATGCATATAAGGGTGGTTTTTATTATAATGTGACCCTATATATATATATATATATATATATATATATATATACCAAAAAAATTGTCTTAAGTTTACTTTTGAGAAATTGTGTTGGAATAATATAATATATTTAGTTAATTTGAAATTGCGTGTTACAGGATAACTATTGAAATCTTTAATTCTCACCTTGAAATGTTTAATGAATATTGAGATTCCTCACCCACTTTGAGATTGAGATTGGTGGGAATGGGATTGGCTGTTGAACCTCGTCACTCGACATTAAATTGAAGTCCACAAAACTTGTGTTGAAGTATGGATCGGAAATTTCTTGAGAGATATTCATGGTGTTCATACCCGTCAAGGCATGTGCTGCAGCATGTTCATCTGCCTACAACATATCATGTATTGAAATTATTATATTATAACCTAATCAAATTGCTTTAGTTAATAAATAAATTATAATAGAAAAATAAAAATTAAACAATTTCTTCAAACTCACTTGCATATGGGCACCAACTATTTTGATAAAAAATCGAGTTGCTCTCGAGCATCTCAGCATGTTGTTGCTCTCTTTGATCTTGGACGAGTGACATCACTTTGATCTTGGGCAGCATCTTTACCCTTATCGTCACGGTTAGAACGAGAATAAGATTTATTGATAATTTGTTAATTGATATTGTAAATGTGTATGTATTATATATAAGTGTGAATATGTGAATATAAATAATATTTGCAAAGTAAGTAAACATGTAGAGTAGTGAAAGTAAGCACAATTTACACAAGTAAAGAGAAATAAGAGGTGTAGATCAAAGAAATTTGAGGTAAATAAGAGAGAATTCTTATTAATACATTAGGAATGAGTTGAAATGAGGATGATGATGTGGTATTTATCGATAAAAATGAGTATGAAAAAACTGAATTTGAATTTGAATTTTGAAAAAAAATAAAAAAAATCGAAAAACCATGTATACTGTTGGTTTTGGCAGAAAACTGTCGGTATTGCAGCAGAAACCGACGGTTTCGTCAGCCGTAGACCGCACCTAGCCTGTCACCCTACGTACCTAGCCTGCACCGGCAAACCGCCGGAACCAGCGGTTCCAAACAGTCGGTTCCGATCATAACCGAACGGCAGGAACCGAATTCGCAGTTTCGGTTTAACCATTTGCGCCGGCTCCGGTCCAAAACCAACCCGCCAGTTTGCGAAAAACACGACATCCCTAGTTGTACGTGCAACGCACAGTACCCCTGCTAGTAAATATTTAAAATATAAAGATCTAAATATGTGTTTTGCCAAAAACAAATAGTAGTTTGTTGCCTTTATAGATGATCACCCAGGTGTTTCTTGGGTTTTTATATGTCTGAGATGTAAATGTCCACATCTAATGTTCCTAATTGTTATTCTAAAAAAGAATCATTCTTAATTGTTTATTGTAAAAAAAAATATTCTTAATTGTTTTAGGGCCCAAAATAATGATACGGCCGATCAACTATTGGGCCGATCAGATTTCAAGCTTAATCACGGCCGACCCTTCGAGCTCCACGACGCAATGCTCCCAATGCATCTTCTCTCGAATAAGCTTGTTGATCTCGTCGTTCAGGTCCATGAGTCGGTGCTCTCTGAGGCCTTCATTCTGGATATAAGCAACTTTCTGGCCAATTCCGCACATGATTTGCTGGCGCCACTTGTCGGCCTCCGCCAGGTCGCAACACTTTGACGCCAGGTAAGGGCAACGCTCCTTCGGCTTCTCTTCTCTCCCTCTTTCATGGCGATGAAACAGTTTAGCATCGACTGCGCATTCTCTTCGTTCCGAGCCATGGCGAAAGAATTGGGGACAAATTAGGATTTTTGGTGGGATGAATAAACCCTAATTTATGAAATCCTGTCACGCGTATATATATACAGGTCAAACAACGCCGTTGGTGTAAGGCTATTGTCATGCGTATTCCTTTTTATCTAAATTCTCATGCATTTGCATTTTTTTGAATCTAATAAAATAATTTCTTTTTTGAGTACGAACAAGTTTACATAAATTATATATATAATTGGATTTTTTAGATATTTTACATTTATAACTAAGTCATGAATATTAATTAATTTAAAATAAATTAATATATTATATACTTATCCTTTTATAATAATTTAGGAAAAGATTAAATTTTTGAAATTGATATCTACATAGTTATCCAAAATCATATAAAAAATGCTAGAATTTATATAAATCTTTCGTACCATTTTTCCTTCTTTCTTGTTCCGTTTACTAAAAAGAACAATTAATACAAACATTCTCGTCAGTTTCCAACAAACAATATTAGAGAAATAAGTGGAATAACTAAGACGATCTCACTTTTTTATTAAGAGTTGAGGAGAAAAAATAGTCAAATTTGAGATCAATTATAGTCACTAGTCCTTGTGTATTAGTAATTCTATATATAAAGCTTGGAACATGATGGTATCCCGATTTACAAATGTCTTCATTAAACATAAAATGAAATTGGCAGGAATATCCAGTGAATGCAGATTTCAATCTACTATGAAAAATGACTAGATGCATGAAAGCATACGATCATACTTACAAAGGAAATAAGTCAATTGGCATGAAAGAGAGAAAAAAAAAATCAAATCTAATGCTATTTACTTTTCTCAATTGCTTTTTTCTCATCGTGATTATAGATGTGTTGTAGGAAAATCTGGATGGGAGGATAACAACAAACGAACAAACAATATGCGGAATCTCTGAAATTTGTGAACAACACTTTTAGATCAAATCAATTTGGTCGGTTCACCCAAAATCTTTGCTCAGATAAAGTTCAGAGAGTTTAGAGCAAAGTATGTTTCGTTCTATGTGAAAAAGAACCAAGAAAATCTGTTAAAAAACGGGCAAAAACGGTCTCAACTGCCATGCACCCGGCCGGGTGGAGTCCTGCCACAGTCTCACCCGGCCGGGTGAGACTCTCTGGACTCCACGCCGAGGGGCACCTGGCTGGGTGGAGTCCTGCCACCGTCTCACCCGTCCGGGTGAGACTCTCTGAACTCCACGCCGTGCCTCACCCGGCCGGGTGGACACATGCCACCAACTCACCTGGCCGGGTAGAAGTCTCTGGAATCCATGGAGCGTCTCACGCGGCCGGGTGGCGAAATCCACATGCTCACCCGGCCGGGTGAGTCCTTCTGGGGCTCTGCCCCTTGGACCCCGCTTCCAGGGGCGCTGCCCTCGGACCCCCGTTCCTTAGCGGCTTCGCCCCTAAGATCATAACAAATTCATATAAGCGTGTACTCCGCACCTCCGAACTTATATGAAGTATTATTGTGACGATTGGTCACTTCAGTTAACCCAATTATACTAAAATATCCAACAATATATGTATTAACAACTAATCAAACTTCGACCTTGAATGCTGTAGAAAAAGGACATTTTGGGAGAGGATAACTTGAAATCTTTGGGAGACAATGGATTGAAACCACTTCAAACCAGGAAGAAACTATTACAAATCGAAGAGTTTGCTGTGATTGCTGATGAATGCTTCAACTCCAGATGCGAAGAAGCAAGAAACTGAATTGGGAAATATTTTGAACTGAAACTCATTCTCTTTTGGTAGAGGTACGATCTATATACATTAAAACTTTTGCTTAATGCCAGCAGTCATGTTCTAACTAACAGGATTCCTAACTACCTTAACCGCCTAACTCATTAAGGTGGAAAATTTGCATCGATCATTAACAGATGATTTCGAGTCCAAAAATTATACGATTTTTCTGAAAACAGACCGAAGAAAATGGCTTCAGTTGTGCCCACCGAGCCTGATATAACTAGAAGTAAAAGTTAAAAACAAAAACCTGATGATGAACATATAATATGTAAACCGAGCTTTAAATATTCTACAAGACGAACTCAGTATGTTGAATCCTTGTGGTGTTACTTATGTCATAATTGTGTTCATCACAGATATTTGCAAATTTATTTTTCTTTTTACTGCTTGTTATATTGTTATTTTTACATTAATACAATATTAGTCAAACTTTTTAGATTTGTATTTATTAATATACTTGCAAAATAACCAATTATCTACACTGAATCAAAACAAGATTGCTATGATATGAGTTGTGTACTTAATTTATCTTAGCTATGGTTTTTTAAATTTTCTCAAAAATTCCAATTTTTGACTTGGCACGCTAGAGTAACGCATGCAAAAGTGCACGTTATCGTAAAATTGATTTACACGCGAGCCTTTGGCATGGCCATACGTAAATTAAATGTTGGTATTTTGATTCAGTGACATTTTCTGAAAAAAGACTTGAAATATCGGGATTTTTAAAAACATATTTCGAAAGTCGTGACATTTTTGCACAACACACTAGAGTTGAGCCTATGAGTTGATAATAACCCTGGAAACAGAAAAGGAGGAAAGTGCTTACCATTCAGCCTTTGAAGAAATCACTAGCAGCCGCCGATTCACAAACCGACGGTTCTGGTTCCGAAAAATTGGAACCGGAACCGGTCTATAAAGAAATTTTGCGGTTCGGTCTTAAACTAAAACGGTTGTTCCAATTCTGGTTAAAAAACCGACATTTTTTTACCGATTCTTTCTCTATTTTACCACGATTTTTCCCAATTTTGAACCAAAACCAGCACCTAACCACTGGTTACAATTCAAAAAATTGTGCAACCGAAACCGAACCGGTAGAACTGTGTGCCAGTTCCGGTTCCGGGCCTAACCGGAAGTTCCAGTTTAACCATGCATCACTAAGCCATAGAAGTAAAACCCATTCATTGTAGAATAGTGTTTTTAATTAAACTTAGCACTGTATTATATAAAATGTGACATTTTGACAGAGATTGGAGCAGAAATTTACCTGATATCTTACATATATAGCACACTTTACAGGTAGCGGCTATGAGTTATCCAATCATCTGAAAAAAGAATGGGGGTGAAGGAGAAGAAGTAGCAGCAGCAGAAAGAGAATTAGCCAGGACTGGATATGGAGTGTAGCCCTCCACATCACTGCAGCTACAAATAACACAAGTTATACTCCATACCCATGCCCGGATAAGTCACTCCGCCGATCGTACGATGTTGTATCGACATCACAGACAGATGCAGAGGTTATTTAGAGCAAGAAGATTGTTGAAGTGGTATAGAGGTAAGCATAAGATTCTACTAGTTTGCTGCTCCTCTTTGCGACGAACATGACACATATATATACAAGTATATTCACACAAACACAATTTGATGTATGTATAATGATGATCTAGGCCAGGTCAATACTTGCAAGTGTATACAATTGTATTATACACCTTGCTTTATGAGTTTGTAGATGAGTCAAATGGAGCCAGTAGTCAAGTTTGAACAGCTTAATATTAGTATCGTAGTGCTTGTATATACACTAGTTTTAACTTTTAAGTTAATAACCACTTATTGAGCTTCGAGCAGCCGAGTTTGATATTGTTAACAAATGTAAGCTCAAATACTTTTAGAAATCATATATATCCCCATAAATATATTTACATATTTGAAATTTGACAACTGGAGAAATGGGTGATTCAAATATCATCGACAGAGGCATCTGCACATACTATGTTCAAATATAAATTATTTAGAAGTATATAAATCTAATATGGAATCAAATAAGTGATTTATTGTTTACAACTTAATATGATTAATAAACACAGAATATTTTTCAAGAATCGCATATTCACTCATTAGAAAACAAGTTTCGCTTATATATTTGATGTGAGAGCCTAGCCAGCCAGTATAGCTACCTAATCTGTCTTTATTGGTAATGGGAGATTATATCATATAAATACTAAATTGCTTACATCTTGTTCAATAATTGATTTAGCAATGACATATAGAAATTGTGCACAATAAAGAATAGAGCCACTCTTAATGTGGAGCGTCTAGTCTGTGGATTGAATAAGTTTGTAAATAGTGAATTCAGTAACATGCTTTAGGTTGATTTTATTGAATATTAATCCTTGTATATCTAGGATGATTCATCTTAGTGTTGTATGCTATTGCACGAAAACAAGTAAAGATCACAAATTTCTCTTTGTCACAACAAAAATAAATAAATTAGCAACAGTATAGCCATATAATTTTAATGCGAAGACATAAAACCATCATGTTTTAAATAAATAATTTGCTATAGATTCAGCTAATAAAGCAATATATACATTTATATAAAAGATTATTTACTGATTGGCATATACGAGTATGAAGTTTGTTAGATTCATTTTGTCAATCAATTTATTTTTAAATTAATTTTTTGTTTTGAGGTGTTTGTTTCATTATAAATAGAAAAGAAAAAGGACACACATGCATATATAATCATTGATAAACAAAAAGATTAAAAAACATATTTATTTTCTTCTAATGTATATTTTCTAAAAATAATAAAATTCCAAATCATATGGGTTGAATAAATAAATCAAGGTCCTGTAGAAACAATAAACGAAATTAAAAAGAAAAGGACAAAAAGTTCAGAGCAAGAGTGCTATGCAAATGCAAACTCATTGCTAAAATCTTAGCTATTAATATATAAAATATATTAATAAAATCTTTGTAGTCCATTATTTGGTTTTATATTCGTGTTCTGTTTATATTTACACATACTGTGTGGAAAGTTATACCTATTTAAATAACAGTTTTTAATTTATGTTTCATTAACTAAAATGTAATTTAAAGTGTTCTTGTGATTTTCTCTTTTTCTTAATTCACGCCATTGCTGGTTATATGTTGATGTGTACAAGATACACATGCAATCATAGCACTTTCAACTATGATTTGAGAAATGTCTCAAATCACAGAGACATGTTGCTGAGATAGGTGGTACTAGTTCAAGATTTCACATAAAAAATAGTGTTTAATTAGTTGAGAACAGCTAATTACCTTTTTTAATGAGAATGATCAGAAAAGTGTATGATTTCTTACATAATCACCTAATCAAAGTCACACAAAATGACATGCTTGCTTATGTTATTTAGATAGATATTTATTGCACGCATCAATCAATCAATTTAATTACATATTATAGTAAACCTAGTTGTAAATAATTATCAGTCTCTATTACTAAAGCTGCCGCCGACAGCTAGCACAAACAGCATAGCTGATTAATTAGGCTCTCGTCGTATCCATCTTTCTATCATCCAATGGCTAATTAACGTCGACATTCTAATATGAAATTTAGACATAATTAAATCTAATACTAAAAGAATCGGTGTCGTCAATAATACGTCAATAACAAAGACAACAATACAGAGGCAAAAACCTACAAACAAAACATTGCTTAATTAATACAAACATTACTTAAAGCATTACCAACTCTTCTCATCTATTGGAACAAGATTATGAAAATTGTTAAAGCCGCCCCCTCATGATCAAGACAGGGGACGAAAGACAAAATTTTGCAAATTATGCCTCAATTAGGACGTTGCATCTTGCATGTCTTGATACTATTAAAATAGAAGGAAAAATAAACTCTCTCCATTTATAGGAAAATAAAACTCATAACTCTCTGTTCACTTTGTTCAATTCCACGAGTTCCATTTTCTGGACCCGTCACTGCTATTCAACATACAGTTTTGTTTTCTACTTAAAAAATATATATAGAAACAAATTGGAACTGAAGTACCAAAGCAAATACGTAGTTTCATCCTTAATAATAAAAGTGAACGAAAAACAACCATGTTCACACCATTAATATCTATTAATCACAATAACTAACATCAATAATAACAATAACAATAACAACTCACATAAACAAACATTTTTAATGTCATCTGATACAATAGTGCGTATAACACGCAGTAAAAATCTTCAAATACAATGCAACACAAAAATATACCTTACCTACGTATCTTTGGTTGTGTTGCTTATGCTTATTTTAGTTCTGGTGATAGAAGTAAGTTGGATGTTAAATCTGTCAAGTATACGTTCATTGGTGGTTAAGAAAGTGATGAGGTAGAACCAAAGTATTATTTGTAACACCCCTTACTCGATCGGTACTTGACCGGATAAGTGATGTCATAATTTTGGTATCGACAACATCTACTGGAAAATTTCATTTTCTTTCCCCAAAAATACATTTACATACACAATTTAATATCAAAATCCTTCTATAAACAGCGGAAAATGGGCTTTCTTTCACAACACACATGAAATTTCACACATGCCACAATTTCTACTCTATTACACGTTAAATCTCATTAGACGACTAGTGACTCGACGAGGATGCTGCTGCACGAACCAAAAACTAACTTTATAACTCATCCTGCAAGGGGGAGAGAAAAAGAAGGGTGAGCTCGACAACTTAGTAGTTATATTCTTACCATAGAAGTCAATCCACTTAATCAAGAAATGGTTATTAATATTAAGTTACTTTACTATACATTTATAACTTAGCTTATTTGTTTCTTCCTTTTCGTAAGTTGTATTATCAATATTTTTTCTTTACATTTTCATATATGTTCACTTTCCTCATATTCACACTTTACTTTCAACGATCATACCGAATATCACATATTCCCATCACATTAGTTATTACACTTTACGATTTCAAAGAGATCGTCGGAAAACTCTAAATCAACGATTTTGTTAACAATTCCATAATTCCCGACAAAACTTCTAACATTAATTCTTATAAAACTTTAATCATACCATATTTGCATTTATTAATTAATATCATTTACGATTTCGAAGAATCATCAAAATTTCCAATTCCCCAATTTTATTTTTATCGAAAAAGTACTTTCCGATTAAACCAATTTTCGAGAAATATTAAAATTCATCCCCCCTTAAAAGAATTTCATCCTCGAAATTCCATCGTATTCATTTAGTCACTAATATTCTTATCATATCATATCTTGTAACTACTTTATATCTTAACATGTAACATATGTAGTTTTTCATATTCTCCATATAATTTCGTATTCCTCGAGGAGTATCCATTTAGCCTCAAAAGGCCTCACATATTCATATATATCATCACATGACATTTTATCACTCCACATACTGTCACATACTATCACATTGCACATTTCATATATCATGACACATTTTCATGTAAGTTCCCATATTCTCTTATGAATCACATATCGTCAGGTAGCACTTATGTGCGTCAATCAACACTTACTCAATTTCGCTTTAATTTTTTTTTTTTTTTGCAACATGTATTTCTAGACCCTTTAGTTTTTCATTCGTAACGCTAGCAAGATTTGAGTTCTGTGGGATGACTAGTCCCATATAACCACTTTTTCGGTCATATGGGGAACTATGCCCCATACGCAAGGATATTCACTTAGGTCACCAGGTTGAAGGACAAAAAAGAAATGATTAACAATCTAAGGGTCAACATGAAAGAGCTAAACAATGGACAAAATTTTCATAGGACAATGATATGTTGGGGTATTTCTTGAATCAGTCAACTACAGAAGCTGAGTATGTAATAATAACAGAGGTAAGTAAGGAGATGGTGTGGTTGCAGAATTTTCTGGGTGAGCCTGAAAATGAGCATAAGAATAACACTTTATTATAGTTAAGTGTTATATTCTTGGCAAAAATCTAGTGTTTCATTCAAGGATAAAGCATGCTGAGTTAAAATACCACTACAACTAGAATCCAGTCGGCTGGAGAAAATGTCCATGGATGAGAAATCCACGTTCCGTCCAGAAGCGGATCCAGAATATAATAATGGGGTGAACTGAAAACTAAGCATTTCGGCTAGTTCAATGTTATACAAACTAAAATATTTCGATGTTCACCTAAGTTGTGCTTTGGGAGATTTCAAAAAATAAAATTCAAATCAAAATATTACGTATTCAATCTGATTTCTTCACTTGTTCAACATACTTCACATGCACAATAGATTTGTTTTAATATTTAATTTAATTATTTTGGGTTGGGCTAAGTTTGAATTAGGTTTAAGATAATATATAGCACATGGTGCAGGTGCAACCCCTTTATAGATCCACCCATGGTTCCGCTTCTATAAATTGACCTAATTGATGGAACAGACAATCTCGTGATTCAAAGTGGTGGGAAAGAAAGCTTGCCCATACTATTTAAATGAAGCTATATGGAGTGCACTAATTTAATTGGTGGGACAGACGATTTCATGGATGAAATGTCTTAGACGAAACTCAGGAAGCCTTTTTAAATCGAGCTATTTACAGTTCACATTTTTTAAAACGCAGTCCAGATATTGCATGGTAGAGTATTATCTAGAGGTATCTCATGTTTGTAAGGGCCGAATGAATCTAATTAATGGACTAATTAACATCGGTGAGTGGGACGAGCGCCAGCCCAACTTCTTTATAAAATTATATTGGCTTTAACTATTTTTTCTTTTTTTAAAGGAATATATTGGCTTTATCTATGTGGTCAACTCTAATAAGTTAGAATCAATAATTGAATAATGCATGCCCACTTTATGTTTCATGCCACAATCTATTCGTGTCAGCCTGATATCTCAAAGTAGTAAATGAGATCAAAATAGTAAGATTTCAAATCGATCTGCATTATTTGAATCCAGATAAAACGTAAAAAAGAATACACGACTTGTGGGGGACCCCACCCTCTGAATTTCATAAGATTTCTAACGCCTTTTCTCAATAAAATAAGTAAATAATTAAATTTCAATAATTCTACCTTCTCCTCACCAAACATAAATAATTAATCATCTCTCGTCCCTTCGCTTCTATTTTGACGAAGCGCACTCTCGTGCTGACAGCCGTTCGGCTACCAAATAAAATTCTAATTATAAATTATTAACTTTTAATTATGAATTATAAATTCTAACTCAAATTAATAAAAAATAATTAATAAATAAAACATAAGTTGTAGACGTCCACATGTATGTTTTAGTCTATTTTGATTAAGTGAAAATGAAACCTTGATTTAGGCCATATGAATTTCGCACATATTATAATACACTTAAAATGCATTTTATCAATATTTTTTCTTTATATTAAAAAAGAAAAACACATGGAACAAAACTAGGTGCTGACTTAGGAGGTGACGTATAGAAGCTAATATTTAATTAATAATGAAAAATAGTGGGCACCTTTAGCTGGCTGAAGACTTGCATAAAATATGGTTTACTTCTTCGTCTCCAATCACATGCGTTTCTTCTTTCTTCACATGTGCACCTCGCCTTCTTTTTATTTATCCTTTAATTATCTTTTAAAAAACATTATCCTTTAAATTACGAGTTAGTATATATA
>JAYDZE010578799.1:0-11315 GCA_034509125.1 Monilaria moniliformis
AGCCCAATCTACACCGTTGATTCATCAATCGTGTGGTTTAAATTCAGTCTTAGTTAAGCATATAAAGGCTGGTCTCACCTTAGAGCTTTCATATATATATATATATAATTTAAAGGCATTAGTATATATAATATGATATATTAAACTTATCTACTTGTATTTTTTACTAGTAAAAGACGTGTATTCTTACAACAAGTTCTAATTATACGTGTAACATCCTCACCTTTTGTAATTTTATAAGGATAGTTTATAAGTAATGTAATTAATATATAGGTTTTACATATTTCTAAGAATTCTTAATTTTATGTCTAGAATAAGTGTCATAACAATTTAGTAATGGCGACGATAATCTTTTTCTATGGCTAATTTATCAAACTCTTGACAGTACAATTATAAGGCAAAAAGTTATTTATAAAGCTATAAACTTATTTAAAATAAATAAATAAAATAGCCGAATCTATTGGATTTTAACGTAGGCAAAAAAAAGGAGCCAATATTAATACTCCAATCTAGTTTTATTTATTAATTGAACCCAACTCAAAACTTAAATAATCAAAATATAACAAGTCCCTTATTTAATTTATTCTCTAATTAGTTGAGTCACATGAATCTATAACACATTCAGAATAATAAAAATAACCAGATCAATCATTGAACTCATAATCAAAGATAACATTTATTTATAATTAACTAGGTTAATTAATTTCCTAATAGATATAGTCCCAAATCGTATTTACAACTATCAACTATTAATTACAGACGTCAAAATTACTCATAAACCAAGATAACAACCCAAATTGATTAAAAATCGATATCGATATGATCTATATTTATAAACCCAAAACTTAATTAACTATATATATAATATAATAAATAAATAAATCAGCCTAATAACAATAATTCTCTCTCTCTCTCTCAACTCAATTTTCGCAAAAAAAAAAAAAAAAAAGGTAAAGCCCAAATCTACAATATTTTTGATACAATATAGACGTATGTGAGAGATAGAGATTGAGAAGGGAACGAAATATATTGAAGAAAGAAAGAGAGAGAGCCGAGATTATAGAGAGAGAAATAAGAACGTGAGAGTATGGGTAGATATCCTAGACAATGGAAATAAATCAAATCTAAACAAAATAAAAAAAATAAAGATATGGCTATATATATAATAATATACATATTATCATCATACTTAATGCATAAAATTAGATAAAGTATAATATATATTTGTACCAATTGTATTTCTTTAAATATATAATAATGCATAAAATGAAATGAAGTATAATGACTCGAATTTTAAAAAACGAAACGTACCGAGAAAAAGATGCTTCAAAGGAGGCAATATTGCTGGTCAAATTCAACTTGTTATTTGCTGGAAAACTTGGTAAAACGAGACAAGGGTTTGAAATATTTTGATCTCTCCATCTACAATTCTACTTATCAAAAATCTCATCCCATTATTTATAATAAAAAAAAATAAGTATATATTTACAAACGTGGGTTCATTTATAATATTTTTTTAAGACCACACTAAATTCACAAAAGCCCAAAAGATTATCGCATAATTTAGCCCAGAACACGATTCTATTTTCTTTGCAAAATATTTTCTCAAGGCCCTATATAATTCCAAAGTTCGATTTCTAACAAGGAGCACAACTACAGATAGCATCGTTGGCAGAAGTGTTTATTTTTTAGCCCACTCTATTATCAAATTCTGAATCAGTCCCAGCTCGTGGTCACATTAAAGGAGTAGAGGGCTTCGTCAAGGGGATCCTATGTCTCCCAAGTTGCTTGTACTCTACATTGATTATTTCCCTTATCTTCCTATACTTCTAATTTACCACCCCAGACCCTAGAAATTTCAGCCCTAAGTCAAATGCTAAAGTCTTATTTTAAACATAGACCAAACAATCAAGCCTCAGTAATAAATGTTGGAGTGCCTTCACGAGCCCAATTCAAATCTTCATTCCTATGATATAACATTACTAACTTCATTATGCAAGTGGATAAGTAATGCAAAAATTCGATCCAAATCATAGACATCCCTAACTAGCATTTCATAGTATAAGAACATGCCATCATTTTATTATCCAAAGCTAATAAGTCCAAAATAAGCTCAAATATGTACAAGAAAAATTAGATACAACTATTCTAGTGAAACTGGTAAATGAATGTTATTATTTTTAAGAATAAAAAGGATAAAATAGAACCAAAAATTTTGTCGACCACCATTTGCATCCAAAAAAAAGGAAAACATTCTTGTGTATGTTGCTCCAAAAAGGCGTTTATGGGAATTTGTTTTATTTTATTTACCTTATTATTACAATATAAAGCATAAGAAATGCTCGACTGCTCAAAACAACGTTCACCCGAAATTATCTAAAATTGAATTGGGCGCCAAGATTAATTCTGACATAGTAGAAGACCAAGACTCACAAAACAAGACTAATTCTACATGACGTTGTCCTAACACTAATTACCGAACAGAATACACTCAACGGAACAGCATATCATGAGGCTACAGTTTTCTTATTAACTTACATTTTATAGATTTCATCTCGGACTCTAGGACTAAATTACATCGAAAATTTTACATATTCTGCGAGCCCAAAACATATACAATTAAGATAGCATTATACACGCAAATTAAAAGACTCCCTAAAATCATTCAAAGAAATTAACCACATAATGAAGGAGCACTAGATCTCTAGATCTACCAAATGTATTAGAAATCTCAAAGTTACATCAATTCTGTGATATGTCAAGCTAACAGGAGAGTTATGTCTGCCTAGAATAACTCGCAGCTACATACATCAATAGAAACATCCGACAGTCGAAGCATGCTTTCCTACATCTTACACAAATACAGACCTATTTGTACGGGTGAAGACGCCTTACAAGAAGCTCGATTACATGCTCATCTTTGCCCATAAATCACAATTCTCTTCTCTATGACTAATCTTATGCTAATCTTAAAATCGTAACAATGACTAGAAAAACCCAACTTAGCTTCCTCCAATAGTCAACACTACATTTTACCTGTCAGCAACTCTAACTTTGAGGCTGCACCTGCTGGGGCAGGGGCTGCACCTGCTGGGGCAGGGGCTGCTGCTGGATTTGAGCGTTTGGGGGCGCACTTGCATTCAACGCCACAAGCTCGAGCTCCTGTATCGCATTAACTGCAGCTTCGCTGGTCAAGGATGGTCTTATCAAAGTTGCTGCTTGCTTGACCATTGATTGCTGGCAGCAATATAAAAGACGTATTCATTAGAGGACGGACTAGAAACCATATTACGTGTATACACGAATACAAACAAACATCTATAACACTACAGATACTCACCAAATTTTCAAGTTTCGCTTTGAGATCGAGATATGCCACTAAGAGCTGCGAGTCTGGAGTCCGATTCACTGTTGCTTCTTCATTCTGACAACCACATAAAACAAACACGGGTATGTACTCATTCAGGCCAACAAGAGAAAAGTTAGGGAAATCCAGAGTGACAATCCAGAATGCAAAACAAGAGAAACAGTTTACAGTTTTGCCAAGCTTTTAATCACCATCAATGTGACTAATGAATAGCAGAACATAATTCTCGGTATATCAGCTTGATAGCTTGATAGTCAATTTTCAAGTTAAAAGTGACAATTGTGTCGGGGAAAGTGTAATATTAGACTCTAATACCAACATCAGAATATTGGATATTTTAGTGTAATTGAATTAACTTAATTGACCAATATTGCCATAATAAAACATCATATAAGTTTGGAAGCGCGTAGTGCACGCTTATTTGAATTTATTATAATCTTAGGGGCGAAGCCCCTAAGGGACGGGGTCCGGGGGCAGCGCCCCGGTAACAGGGTCCAAGGGGCGGCAGCCCCTTGTCAATTGTTGAAAATAGTAAATAACTGCTTCATTATGACTGATTTAATCCCGTCTGGTTGATTTCATTCTCTCTGGTTCGTTTTTCTCTCAAACACAGCACATACTTAATTTCTCAATCTCTGAATTGTATCCGATCGAATAATTTGCCAGAATCGCCGAATTGATTTGATCTGAAAGTGATCACACGTCTTTCAGAGAATCATGTGTTTGTTCGTTTCTGTTAATATCCCCCAACACAGACTTCACTTATAGCATAATGAAATCATAATGCATCAGACTCTATTGCAGACTGGAAAAAGCATATTAATGGAGCTTGATAGTGAATACTTGAGCTACCATGAAATGGTGAATGTGCCTGTAACGCAAGCTTATAAGTGCTTATCAAATGATCAAGCCAATGCATGGTAGCCTCAAGGTTTACTCGTCCTGTGCAACTTTGCGCAGACATATACAAGTCATAAGCTCAACAGCTAAACTATTCACGGATGAACTCCAGTAGACCACAAATTTCATGATGATAGGTCTTAGGTAGTACGAGGTTACAAGGCATAATAAAGCCTTGTTTTAGGAGTCTACTCCCTCAAATACAAGCAGCTAAAGTGTAGAAAATTAACCAGATATGGTCCTTCCAACAAAACTGAATGGGGCAGGAAACTTATATACAATTTTACCCCGTATATTTGAAGTACCATTGTGGACTCATATCTCATTTGCATATATAAAATACCATTTAGTGTACCTAAAATAACAGAAGATGAATAGCAAAATGCTGAACAAAATCGGCCTAGGCAGGCACATAAGGACAATGGTGGAGAGCTTAGCCACCCAATGTTGCTAGGCATTGTTCCTTCTAGGTGGCCAATACTTTGTTTTCCTCAACATGACAAATCATGACTGAGTGATTGTTCTTTTCCTTTTTCTTTCAAACTAGATTCGAGAATCTTAAAATTGTTTTAGTTTAATTCAGATTTTAAGAATATTGATACAAAAAATTGTTGACAATAGCTTAAAAACAATATATTTAGTGACTGAACATGCCTTGTTGCCCCAGTTCTATTAGGTCGAAGGTCTATATGTACAAACTTGACTTTAGTTGTTAAATTGTTCACTGCAATGGACAATGGTTGAAGGGTCTAGCCTTACCCATATTATCCATACATTAAAAGCTTCATTATCCTAATATAATTTACTTTAAAGAGTTTTTCCTATATTTTTATTTTTATAAGACCTTTTGGGGGACTAGTGATGGCAAGATCATATAGGTTTAGGCCAAAACAGACAATACCAACATTGAGCAAGATCAATAATTTGGACATAACCTATTAACTATTTACTTCAACTCGCCAGCACTATTGACACAATGATATCTCAACAAAGTAAACCGGGAGTAAATCATGTAAGGGAGCAAGGTAAAGTCAAGTGTGAATAGCAACATGATTATGACAACCATTAAGGTTGTGCTTGGATTGAAGGAAATAGAGTGGATTTGGGCATTCAATTGATTTCAAATGACTCGATTTCGGACTATGCCTAATAATTTGAACTCAATCCCTCTCTCCCGCACAAAAAAAATTCACTTGTATAATAAACCCACCCAGGGTACCCACCCTCTACCCCCAACAGAAGACATGAACCAGCAAACGTGTATTGATATAGTTCACGCAAGGAACTACATAGTTAAACATTGATACATGCGCACAATGCATACATTCATGCAGATATAGGAAATGTGAAAATCTAGACTAAAGCACTATTTCGCGTAGTCAAAGATGCACTAAAACCAAATTATGTCCCATCCCAGATTAAAAGTTTTGAAATTGGTCCGTCTAGCCAATCCTTGGAAGAAAATTAGGAACCATTTCCTATACTCACATGGAATCTAAAAAGAATTTAAGCTAATTTTACAAACCAATATCAAAATTAAACGACAACATTTAGTATGGCATTTTCGATGTTCTTCTCGTCATTTTTCTTATCACAGATGAGATCATCCTAATTTTTGTAGAGCTTGGTTTAAAGAAACTCCAAACATAGGGTTACAAAATCCACATTCATTTTCTCGCTTCAACTTTGGGGACCACTAAGTGTTGAAGTATGAGTATGACTCCAAAAGTTGGTCCAAACTTGGATTCCCTACACCATATGCTTGCTTCTAGATAAAAGGAAAAAGGGGATTGATTTGATTGTTTCTGACTTTCCAATCTTAGACCAAGAACAGTTAGCATGGTTTTTGTTTTGATAGTAAACACATGGAGTATGAGAACACAATCGATCTAGTTCAGCAGCAAAATGATGTTGTCGTTGTTTTTGCCTCCGCCTAGGCCTGTTGGTTAGTTTATCCATGACTAAATCAAATGCACTTTTTACGTCCTACAGCCAAGTCGCACTTAGCATGTTCTTCGTACATTCAGTTTCTTCCCTTTATGTTTGCTTTAATTCCCTTCTATCACCAATATTTGGTCATGAGCTACAGCTTGTTTCAGGGATATAATGAGGGTTCGGAAACTGACCGAAACCGGGTTTTGGTTTTAAACGGTTAAGGCTTCTTAGTTCGGTCTCTTGGATGGGAAATTTTTAAGAAATCCGGTTGGTCAATTTCAGTAATTTTGGTCGGTTCAGTGACCAAACGGACCAATGCACATGCCATGATGGTATACGGTTGGTGGTCATTTAGTCATCCCAGCATTATTCATCTTGTTCTTCAGGATTTTTACTACTTTTACTCATATGTAAATAGACAAGATTTTGGCAATGGAGTAACATGATCACACCCAGAAGTCTCTTCTTCAAAAGTCTCATGTTTAGAAGTCATATGTCAGTTGTGGTCCCTCATATGTTCAGAACTCATAAGTCAGATGCGAGATGCAGTTGCTCAGGGGTCACTTTTTTAGAAGTCTTTAGTTGAGATGTAGACGTGGTTCAGTTTAGAAGTCAGAAGTTCAGAATTCTGATTTCCTGAAGTTAGATGAGGTCGCTCAAATTGCTCAGCAGTCGCTTGCTCAGATCTTTGTTGGTTAAGTCTAGAAGTCCGACTTTCCGTGCTCAGAAGCCAATTTTGGTCGCTCAAGCAAGCTCCAGTTATTGATGCTCAGAAGACCGACCCTTGTTGAGAAGTCGTATTTCCAAAAGCGAAGCTGAAAGCGAAATCAAGATTTATTGGCTGGTTGATGCCGTCTTGCTTGTCCTTTTCAGACCTTGGCTATGGTTTTGAATTTTCCTATTTGCTATTGTTCTGTACTAGACGAGTGCTATTTTTCGCCCCTTTGTGTTTTTCCGGCTAGGTTTTCGCCCTAGGAGGTTTTAATGAGGCTTGGCTTGAGGGATCGCGCCAATGTTATCAAATATCCGCCATACCGGCGCCATGGCGTGGCGGTTTCCTCCAAAACGCCACCTGGCGTTTCATTTTTCCCTGGCAGCCGCCATGTGCATGGCGCCGTGGCGGTTCGAGGCGGGCAATGGCGTCCATGGCACACAAAAAACCCATGCCTGGCCCATTTACCCGCAACTCAACTCAATTACCCGACCCGAAAAAACCCAACCTATTAAGAAATATGATAAGATACTAGGGTTTTTTATCCAAAATTTTCAATTTGCTTATTTACTCACGTCGCCTTTGACGATTCTCATTTCAAATCGCTGACCACCCGCCGACCACCGCTGCTCCCGCGCGAAAAAAGTCACTATTTGCTCTCTCTTTTTCCCGTTTTCGTCTCATTTTTCTGTGTGAGAAGTCTCAATTTTATACTTATTATAACTGGAATTTTTTTGGGTAATTAGTCCTATTTTTTGCAAGAATTTTATCCTTCACTGAAAGTAAGTCTAGTTTGATACTTTAGAGAATAATTGTATATCCTTCGCATAAAGCACCACTCATAATTAGTTTTCCGCTATTTAGGGAATACTAATTGCAATAATGTCTAGAGAAGAATCTTGAATTAACAGACATATTATGGTGTTAAGACTTGAATAGTTGAATTAATATACATATTATGTAATGGTTTATTATGATTTTATGTTTTAATTAGTGTAGTAAGATTTGAGATATTATGTTTCTATTTTTTTTCCTCAATTTTTGCATTTTATATTTCTTATTTTTATATATTAATAATATTTTTATTTAAATATTTTCGACCGCCATATCCTGCTATGCCGACCGCCATAACCTTTGTGGCAGTTTTTGGGTCTACCGCCATACGCCATTGATAACATTGGATTGTACTGTGATCTCCTAGGGTCTTGTTAGATTTCTTTTCTCGCACTTTTTCTTTTTTTCTTAATAAAATGAAATTCCATTCATTATGTTTTCTACCTACTAACTATAGTAAGATAGAGAAAAAGATAAAACAGGGTTACTAGAATAAACTTTGTCAAACAAAGAATTTGGAACCTATAGGTTTAACTTTCTTTATACAAATCCAATCTAAACCTAAGTTTGATTTAAAATCAGCGAGTTGTTATATCCGTACATTATTACCAATAATTAAGCCCATTTCAGATTTTATGTTTTGGAAAAATTTACATGTACTGGACATGTTTCAATGTATTTAAATATCACTCTTTCTATACAATGGTACTAGGAGGTGTATTGAAACCTAATTGAAGGTAGTCTATAGATGACTTGACAGTCAAATGTACTACAATTTGGACATAACTTGTATAAAACAAAGGGTGGGTACTCTTCATGGCAAATAATGTATTACGATCACCGTAGATCAAACTATTAGTAGCAAAGGTGTTTTAAACATTGTAAATAGTTTGATTTTTCCTGTTCTACAATTAGTATTATTTTAAAAAGGGAAACATTAAAAGAAAGATAGTAGCACATTTTGTTATTGCTTAGAAAATGACAATATATTTTTCCTCTTAGAGGATGACAAATTGATTGGTGTTGATTCTATACATGAAGAACAAAATCAATAGATTGATTTTTAATAATAAAAATATTCAATAGTTTGAATGCACAATGAGGTTTTCAAATGCTAAATTACTTTTGAAAGAAATAATGTCTTTGGTAAGTATATTTTATTAGATGGTTAAGAGTGGATAGGCATATGAGTTGATCCTAGTAGATCAGTTTTCACAGCTTGAATTAGTGTCTCAACTTGCGACTTGATGGTGCTTGTCGGTCTTAAAACTATTGGTTAATCTGATTATGAGCTTGATTTGCGCTGAAGAAAAAAATATGACATTGCTTTTGATGGAGTTCGATTTAATTGAAAGACTTGAGCCTTCTAATTCTCAAATATGTTAAAATTTTAAATGTGGGATCATGCTTATTCCTCAGACCAAATGATCTTAAGCGACTGGCTTTCAATTTTGATAAATTAATATTTACAACAAAATTTTAAGTTTTAATAATATGTTAACTTATATTTATAATCTATAACATATTGTCACATTTTGAAAATGTACATATAGTTATTTAAATAGTAGGATACTAAGATTATAGTGATGAGTGATGACTATGTCATATATAATCTTAAAAAGTAATAATTTATAAATATATGTGTAATTGATAGCATATTTTTTCGTTGACATATGTAAAGTGTCTAGTTGGAATATCTTAATTAGTATTAGGTCATAAAGAACACGCGAGCCATGTAGTTTGCACAATACAACGTAGCAAAAGGAATGCAAGCAGTCACGATGTTTAAATGATATAATGCTACAAAAAGAATTTAGATAGTATAGTTCAAAAGACAAATAGCTTGCTTTATCGATGAAATTTTTCGCTAAATTGTTTACCTCACATTTAAAATTTTCAACATATTTTGATGAATTAGAAGACTCAAATCTTCCAATAAATGTTGAACTGCACCAAAAGCAATGTCATATTTTTTCTAAAGCACAAAATCAAGTCCAACAAGCACCATCATGTCACAAACCAAGCCACTAGAACTTAGTAACTTATATGCATATCTAGTCTTAACCATCTATCCTAAGATAACGACCAAATATATTGTTAATTGTTTCAAAGTTGTTTCTGCATTTTGAAAACCTTAATTGATACTTCTTCAAAAGGAGTCAATTACTTATCAAGGATCTGAATTGAAACTCGGAAGTTAAAAAAGGTGTTTGCACAGACAATAGTCTCAATGTCAGAGTGGAACATAGTGTCCTCCCTAAGGCCCACGGCATGGTGGCAAGATGGGCACAATTATATTAATCTAAATTATTTATCATTGCAGCCGAAGCATAACAAAAATCATAGAATTCAGGAAAGAGATTTCTAGTGTCCAGATTTTATGAATACATGGAGAAACTTGTATGCTATTCTTTTACTTAACAAAAATAGTCCTAACTTAACATATGTTGAAAGGAAAAATGAAAGAACTAATACACCATATCACACTCCGGATAATACCTCTTCTTTTTCATTCATTCACATACTATGTTTTTGAGATACACACACATTTGAAGAAACAAGACTTTATCTAAGTATAATCATTGTTACTTTGAACCCACACGACACTCGTTAAAACCAATCCTCACCCTAAAGCCATTTCACCAAACCTATTTCTCAAGATATGATTTCTTATTTTAGATGCCAATTGAATTCATTAAAACTTAGGTCAAAGCTACAATGTAATGTGAATTATGGCGAACTATAAAAATATTACAATTTGCTTAACTCTAATTATCTTAAGATGTAGTAAATGCAAGGAAGGTACTTTAACCAATCCAGCTAGGTAAGACCTTGCGTATTCAAAAAGCGAACCAGTTTTTTCTTGGAAGAAGTTATCCTCAAATAAAGGTAGACTCACCAAACGAATTTGTCGTCGAGCAAATGAATTACTAGATACCATTAGTAGAGTCCTCAAGGTGATATAAATTTTATTTTCCTAGGCTATTGAAACACATTAAATGTCAAACGATTCCACAGCTAAGACCACCTTACTATTATCTAATTTTAATTTGTTATTGTATATTTGCATTTTACCAAAAAAAGAACGCGTACATTTGAAGAAACAAGACTTTATCTAAGCTATAATCATTGTTACTTTGAACCCACACGACACTCGTTAAAACCAATCCTCACCCTAAAGCCGTTTCACCAAACCTATTTCTCAAAATATGATTTCTTATTTTAGATGCCAATTGAACTCATTAAAACTTAGGTCAAAGCTACAATGTAATGTGAATTATGGCGAACTATAAAAATATTACAATTCGCTTAACTCTAATTATCTTAAGATGTAGTAAACGCAAGGAAGGTACTTTTAACCAATCCAGCTAGGTAAGACCTTGCGCATTCAAAAAGCGAACTAGTTTTTTCTTGGAAGAAGTTATCCTCAAATAAAGGTAGACTCACCAAACAAATTTGTCGTCGAGCAAATGAATTACTAGATACCATCAGTAGAGTCCTCAAGGTGATATAAATTTTATTTTCCTAGGCTATTGAAACACATTAAATGTCAAACGATTCCACAGC
>JAYDZE010578810.1:0-11315 GCA_034509125.1 Monilaria moniliformis
TCATAATTAACCGCCAGCTTATAACTTGAAAAGACTGATTTACCCTTTAATGATATTGTTTACACCTTTTAATGATATGATTTTGATTAAAATCTGAACAATTGATTTCAAAATCCTAGAGCCTAAATTAGTTCTTAGTTATGCATTAAGGGTTGGTTCTTATTCTAACACACCCCTATATATATATAACCTGAATTCGTATTGTGACCCAACCAGCTTACCTCAAATATGAAACTGAAATGGCATCTCTGGAAAAGTTGAACATGTGTAATCCTTTTCAACCTCTATTTAAGTAATTCCACCAGAGCTAATTACATCAGTAATAAAATTTCAAAAATCAGATATGCATCTACCTATCTCATATCCATATGTAAGCCCCCAAGTTCTCAGCTCTATACACAAAGATCTCAGACTTTTCTCCATACAGTATGCATCTTCCTCGAGGTCCTACATCTAGCCACCACCTACCTTAACTCTTCAGATATTGACTTAATGGTTCCACTCTGAATTTCATTTTTCTCAAAATTCTGGTAGATCAATAAACTAAACCAAGAAATTTTGTTTTGTTTCTATGGTTAGTCTAAAAACGTGTTTAGTGATGTAGGGCTGCAAATGATCTGCCTAGAAGCAGCCACCCATGAAAGAGTGTAACTGTTCACTTATCGAGCACTCTTGGTGCTCACCAATTCACTAATTGAGAGCACTTAGTGAGTAATAATTCACTGACCGAGTACTCTTACACTAAGGATGAACAGGCTGAGCAACTCCTGCGGAGGGGTGGGATTAAATTTTTCAATCATTTCTGCTCGGTACAGTTTTGTACTGAACCAACAGAATCTCACTCCTACAATTGCCTTAAACATATAACCAAAAGCATGTTTTTGGACTAGTGGAAAAATACTTTATGCATACTGAAAGAGATATATCTAGATCACTTTAACTCTGAGCTCCACAATATCAAATGAAAAACAGATAACAAGGCCAGACCTCTTCCTTGGATGTGGCACACTTCCTTTTGGGTTTTGTTTACATACTTCAACAGATCGGGCTTTAGCTTGTGAAGAAATAGGTCTACATTGAGAAGCCAATGTCTGCCAAGACCATAAAGTTAGCAATTAAATACTAAAACAAAACAAAAATATACCATAATCATTGAGTAAAGTGCTTAGGATTTATAAAAAGTCGGTGATTACCACGATATCTTCCTTTAGGTCTTCTGAAACAACAGTCTTTCTCCTGCTTTTCTTCACAGGAGATACCTTCATCAAAGACGTTTGCCCTTTTTCAGAGCAGCTCTGTATTCCATCAGGATGCTATCATGTTAGTGGTTAAAAACTATAAAACAGAGAAAGATACCATAATCATTAAGTAAAGTGCTTAGGATTTATAAAAGGTTGGTGATTACCACGATATCTTCTTTTAGGTCTTCAGAAACAACAGTCTTTCTCCTGCTTTTCTTCACAGGAGATACCTTCCTCAAAGATCCTTGCCCTTTTTCAGAGCGGCTCTGTATTCCATCAGGATGCTATCATGTTACCGGGTTAAATACTAAAAATCAGAGAAAGACACCATAATCATTACGTAAAGTGCTTAGGATTTATAAAAGATCGGTGATTACCACGATATCTTCTTTTAGGTCTTCAGAAAGAACAGCCTTTCTCCTTCTTTTCTTCACAGGAGATACCTTTGTCAAAGACCCTTGCCCTTTTTCAGAGAGGCTCTGTATTCCATCAGGATGCTATCATGTTAGCGGTTAAATACTAAAAAACAGAGAAAGACACCACAATCATTGAGTAAAGTGCTTAGGATTTATAAAAGCCAAAAGGTCGGTGATTACCACGAGATCTTCTTTTAGGTTATCAGAAACAATAGTCTTTCTCCTACTTTTCTTCACAGGAGATACCTTCGTCAAAGACCCTTGCCCTTTTCCAGAGCATCTCTGTATTCCATCAGGATGCTATCAGGTTAGCTGGTTGGTCATAATCATGGAGTAAAGTGCTTAGGATCTAAAACAGGTCGGTGATTACCACAATATCTTCTTTTAGGTCTTCAGAAACAACAGCCTTTCTCCTTCTTTTCATCACAGGAGATACCTTCGCCAAAGACCCTTGCCCTTTTTCAGAGCGGCTCTGTATTCCATCATAATGCTAACATGTTAGGGGTTAAATACTAAAAAACAGAGAAAGACGCCATAATCATTGGGTAAAGTAAGATTTATAAAAGGTCTGTGATTACCACGATATCTTCTTTTCGGTCTTCAGAAACAACAGTCTTTCTCCTGCTTTTCTTCACAAGAGATACCTTCGTCAAAGACCCTTGCCCTTTTTCAGAGCGGCTCTGTATTCCATTAGGGTGCTATCATGTTAGCTGGTTTTTCATAATCATGGAATAAAGTGCTTAGGATCTAAAAAAAGGTCGGTGATTACCATGATATCTTCTTTTAGGTCTTCAGAAACAACAGTCTCTCTCCTTTTCTTCACAGGAGATACCTTGATCAAAGACCCTTGCCCTTTTTCAGAGCAGCTCTGTATTTCATCAGGATGCTATCATGTTAGCTGGTTGGTTTTAGAATTAGAGTCAGTGGCAAAAGTTATCAATTACAGCTAATGAGGAAAGGATCATAAGCAAGGAAATCAGAGAGAATAAATACCACATGGATAAAAAGGACTGCATCTTACTGGACTGTGGTTTCCTGGGTATACTAAGACCACTATCGTCTCATCGCAGTATTATATAACCTTTGCACCACAATTATTAACAGGGTTGACAAACCAAATGTTGACAAGTTGGACATAATGGATAGTGATCTAAAAGATAACTGCACTCTCTTTTGTCACGATGCAGGAAATCTATACCAAACCAATAATCTGAATTAAAACCCTTAAAGATCCATGTGTATATTCAGAATCCAATTAAGAGAGAGAATATTTACAACTTAACGACCAAAACCTATAAATTTTCTTGGTTACTAATTGCAATGAAATCAAGGTCCACTAAATATTACCTTGACAATGATATCTCTAGTTTGATCCTCGTCCTCCGACACAACAACCATTCCTTCACTAATAGGTTCTAAAGCTTTATTCGGTGAAACTCCTCCATTTCTTTTAGTCTCTTTCTTCGTTTTACTAGGCTTTGGAGAAATGGAGTCGCTGATATTTTTGCCTGCAAGCTTGGGCGACAAATCCTTCGAGATTTTGGTTTTTGCTGGACAATTAATGTTCTTATTTTGTTTACAAAGTGACTTCATCGACCTCCAATCAATCAACATCCAAAAAGGATCATAGCCTTCCTCTGCTTTCTTTAGAGAACTTGGTCTTCGAATTCTTTTTCTCCCAATAAGCAACTCTTCTGGTTTCTGTTTCTGTTGCATGTGCATTGCTTTGCCTAATTTATCAGGATCATCAAAACAATGAGATGTCATCCCTTGATTTTCATTGTAAGTTTCAGCATTTTTGGAATCTTGAGTTTCATTGCCCTCAATTAGATTACATAAATCAGCTTCTACTGCTATTCCAGCTTCCCCGGGACATGAAACATTTTCAACAGTATCTTTTGGGTCCTGCAAAAGAAATTGCAAAAGAAAAAAACAAATGGTGGCAAAAGCAGGACATTATATTCGCTCTGAGAAAATCAAACAGTTCAAGTATTTTGTTAATGTGCTACTATGAGATTTATCATATTTAGTTACCAGTTCAAGCCTTATTGTCGTAAAAGATTACAATAGCAAAAATTACAAGATATTTAGGAACTAGTAATATCAACCATATATGGCAAGTGCATAGCCTCAAACCCTAAAACTCCAGGAGGTAGAGTTAGAAATTGATTGAATTAGATATATGGTATATCTTGTAGAGAAAGTTAGTGCTTTCCTAGTTCTGCTAGGATTCTTGTGTGTATATAGGTTCTTTGATCAGTTGATGAATATAGAGAAAATTTCCTCGACATCGTGTTTCTACCTTTGATTAATTGCTAAACTCAGTATGATAGGTACATATCTCAGGCATAAAACCAAAGCATGCATTTCATGGAAGTTTAAGCCATGGATGTTGTATAACAGGTCTGGAAGATCAGGATAATGCACCATCGATTACATAACTGGAGTGCCCCTCATACTAGGAAAAGTCTACAAAAATTGAGTTAAAGAACCTTTCCTTTTATTAGAATCAAGATGACAAAAAGCCACCAACTCTATCCTTTGTCACTGATATTGTCAGGGAATGGAATCACGGAAAAACATTAGTCTGCACTTTCTAGTCAAGTTTAAGAGTTATGCAGCAGCATGATAATGGAAGCATAATGAAAGCACTAAAAGGCTATTGCATATGATAGTACTAAAGGAAACATCCTACCAACAAGAATATACATCCCATAACTACCTATTCCCAATTCCTTATGTTTTTAAGTTGTTATCGTCATTCCTTACAGCCTTGCCTTTTGAAAATCAATCTTTTACTCAAGATTGTATGTGTATTGGTCCAAAAATTGTTACGTTTTTAAAATCTTTTGAATTTTCTGAAAGCATTTGACAATTTAAAAGGAGCAACAAACTTTCTCTTTTTTTGTTTAGTCCCAAGCTATAAAAGGCATCGTCCTAGAGCAAGACGCTGGACATGATAATGAGATTAAACTCTTGGCTGAGGGCAGGTTACACGCAAGAAAATTATGAGTCTTCAATGGTTTCAGACTTCCAGGCATCATGTCACTGGTCTTTGGGATCTAGTGTTAGTTACATACTGGTGACCTATTGACTTGATATAAAAGAAAAGAGACAGAATATCTTCCCCAGACCATATTGACAGGCATAGATACATGCTGCAAGTAGGTAAGTTGCAACATAAAGAATCTAGCTGGTTTCTTTGACCTCAGAAAACTTCAGTGTAAGTCAACAAGGGAAAGCATGGTATCTTATTTACCACACATAAATGACAGCAGCAGCTAAGCTTTGGCATTGTATACTAATCTGCTTCAAGTTAAACTATGGGAAAAGAATGTAAATCTGGTAAGGAGACAAACCGTGATTTGCTTTTGGGTTGCATCCTGAAAAAGTGATACAACTACTTCAGCATAATCCTCAATTGGAACATCTAAACATTTTACTGCTTCTGGAAGATATGTTTTGAGGTCAGCAGAGCAATTCTTCAATGTGTTCCCCACCAGCTTGAAAGTAACTGGTGCAACATTCTGAACCAAAAAGAACCAATTATTTTCAATAAGACTAGGAGACATTAATATGGCATGCTAATCATAAAAAACCTACAAAATACGATAGAATTACCTGATTCTCCCTTCTCAAATTATTAAGAAGAATCTTAACAAGCACCAATGAGAACTCATCATTGTCCACATTGTTATGAATGATCGTCGTCATAATTTTCTCCATACTTATGAAAACTTCATAAGGATGTTTGGTCCTTAAAGTAAGCAAACAAAACATATCAGTGGTAGACATGTGTAATAATAAAACCAAATCAAAATTTGAGAGGTTTCTCAAGTTACCACCTAATTTTTTTTCCCATACACTTAGCCAGATGAACTTTGAAAATTTTGCTAGGAAACTTATTTTCCAAAATGGTCAGCAAAATTTGCTCATGTAAATTGCAAGAACATTTTTCTTTGGAAAGTGCAGGAACATGAAGTCATGAGCTTCTTCATAATTATTATACACACACACACACAAGCATGAATCAGAGAAGAGTCGCATGAAATAAAGGCAGCAGTTACCAGTGCCAGGTGTACAATAATGAATGGTGGAAGTTAGTTAATTTGTTAGCAAGTTAGACAGTTAACATTAAAGTATGAGTCCATCAGAATTTTGTCATCATACTGAATCTTTTTACTCTGGACCTCTCTATCTCTTTATCTTTCATCTGATATCCTCTCAATTTCTGTTGTCTAATCAAATCTTCTGAGATTCCGGCAAAATTATTCATTAAGTGGATTCTCAACTTGGAAATTTGTCACATAGGAATAAATTTCCAAAATTATTTTTAAAAATGTACTAAGTCAGATGGCAAAGTACAACTTTTGGGAAGTCAGATGGAGAAGTATTAATGAGAAATAAGTTCAGATAGCAAGGTATAAAAACTAATGAAGTTTGGATGGGGTAATTATATGATAGGTAAATACAAGGCAAAATAATCACCATAAAAGATTTTCTATGAGGGAAGCATAAATTATAGATTACTCCTACTAGTTTTCTCTGGATAAGCATCAACTTTTTAATAGTTTATCTTTCGTTTTAAGAGGTCGTGTGATTTATCGTCAGGTGAAATCAAAAAACTAAAGAGAGCCGTGAGTCACCACCAGTATATGTAAATAAAAGGACTTACTGACTTAGACAGGATAGCTGATCTGGTATATGCATTCAGAAGCGTATAAGAAACAAGAAAGGATAAGAGTTTGTACTCTGATTAGACACTGTCTATAGCATCTTATTTATGCTGCATTTCCACTTTTACCAATGTATACTCCTGAAGTGCCTACTCGTCAAAGTTAAGATTATACTAGACATACACCAGATTATAATCTACATGCTCTGCTGGTAATAAGATGCATTAATTCACAACAACCAGAACCTAGAATAAATTATACAAACTGTAAGAGCTTAAGGTTGTGCAAGTTGCAGTTTGATGAGTTCACTAGAAGTAAGAAACAAATATCCATTCAGTACTGGCTACCAAGTCAAATACCCAAAAAAAGAATTTAGAAATCTATTGATTCATCTAACCATTTAGATAAAGTAAAATCTCATATTTTTATTCGAAAGTTCACAGTGAGGAAGAACTTTTAGAGAAGAACTAAGTAAATGAGAAGCTGTTTTATAGGGTCATTTGATTGAGTTTTGAAATTCCTTTTGTTGTCAAGGGAATAATGTCTAGATAGTTTCACCATGAAATTCTGGAAAGTTTTATGTTCTACCATATACTATAAACCTATAATTTCACAAACAATTCCTTTTCTATAGGGATTAGAACATTTTTAAGGTAAGCAAAAAGTATAATGGTGCTGCTACCCACAGAAAATTTATATCCGGGGGTAATTTGCATGCATGATAGAGAAAACACCAAGACAATGACTATCAAGCAACCAGATGACAATCACTATAACAGGTTGGACCTCTTACCTAATTCCATCTAGGAATAGGTGAAACATGTGACAAATAACGGCATACATCCCGAGGTCCAACATCATCACACATGACTGACTAAGTGACATAGTATGAAGGATGGACACAGCTTTTGAATATGCTCGCCCATACATGCAAGGCAACCTCTCAAAAGCACTATTAGCTATATAGAAAAACTCCTGCAATTAATTAAAAGGTTTATCAATTAGGCATCAAAACTGGGGATAGGGAAAAGTAAAGAAGAAGATGAGTACTTGACATATACAAATTACCTTCATATCGTCATCCCCATATGGTTCGTCAGGTGCTGTTATTCTTATGATCTGACTAATACAAGAGGCCACTGAAACTCTAACATCCAATTCAGAATGTCTTATAAGACCTTTGGTAATTAGAGCTTCTTTAGACGGTTGAAGAAAAGTCTCCACCAGTTTCTTATACTCTTGAGGTGTATTTGATAAAAGATGCTCCAATTTCTGACAGGAAATAAAATTAAAAATTAAAACGTAGCAGATCCAGGAAAGATTATCAGCCTAGATGTAAGAATGATATCGAGTTTTTAAAAATCAAAGCAAACAAATAGACTTAGATGCAGAATCAACCATCTTATAAAGAATGTATACTTACTTTATTTGCTTCAATTCAAAAACATATGTACAGAAAAAAACTCTGAAAAAGGGAAATTAAAGCTTACATCAAGTCTTTTGATAAGCTCTTCTGTAAAATCATATGGTTTAAGAAGCTCACTCCCATACTTCGTGAGGAATTTCTTCAACTTCTCAACAATTGATGCATCTGGGGCACCAGCATCACTCATGTTTCTGCTGAGAGAATGAAGCACCTATCTCTTAGAAGTAGGAAATTCAAGAAAAGAGAACAAAATGCAGAAAATGTGGAGAAGGGTTGCTTTATAAGGGACAGATAAGCGAATCAAGATTTTGAATTGTGCAAAATGAAAAGCATGGAGCAACAACACAGCAAGAATCTTTTACATTAGCATCATTTTTATAAAAATATATATCTACGTGAGTGCAACTTATTTCATTGTCTAGCAAACAAAAGTTGTTGAAATTTTTTGGAAAAACGCCATAAATAAGAGAGAGAAACACGACACCATTTGTTTCAATTGATATATTTACTTTGATAAGTGAAATCCAGTTAGAAGATTTTAATATCAAGCAATGTCGAAAGTATTTAATGTACACTGCTCAGAGTGCTGTAACTCATTTTTTGCAGTAATCAAGTGTTCAGCAATAGGTATATATCAGGAATTTGATAGTATAATGTGATTGCAGTAACCAGGTATTACAGTAAAGTAATTGCTGTTACTCCTTTGTGATTGCATTGCAGTAATTTTCTAGCAGGATAATTTGTCAATATTGTTGTTTTTACTTGCTCTCATTTTCATTTCCTTTTTCAAAACAAAATGCTATTCATATCATTAATGCCTTCAGATTACTTTCCAAACTACTCCATACAGTCAAACCTTTTCCTTATTAATTCAATTAATATAGATAGTGTATTTAATACAATCTCCATATTTTGTGCCTTCATTTTTTTTTTCACTTTTCCCTTTTATTTCTACTTTAAACAGCTTCATACTCATATCAAGCTGCTCCAACTTTACCCTTCAGTGCTATTGTCTCTCTCTCTCTTTTACATGCATGTGTTCCGAACCTGCCTTGGGTAGAACTGAACATAGTTTGAACTGAAAGGCGCATTCAAAAGAAACAAGAGACTGTCTCGTCAAGAAATTGAAATGCCACAACAATTTAGGTGCAATCTCTGTCTCCTGTATCAACTGAAAGTTTATATCCCCCAGCAGTAGCTGTGACACATAAAAACCTTATACCCATGACAAAAGACATGAATAGGCTGCTTATTCTGATTATAATCAGCACAAATCTAAATTCTCTATCATTTTCTTGGTCATGTATATCTTCTGCTTGCTGCACCTTATGATTAGACTGGAAATTTAGTAAATGCAGTTCAAACTTCAAGTTCTTAGCTATCTATGGTTGTTCTAGGAATCCAACTCCCAGCCAATTTTTCATTCCTAATATGGTCTCTATCCCTATTTAGCATCTTTAATAAATCTTCCAGGGGAACACCAAACTAAGATAAGAAAATTATTTGAGGGCGCCAGTCGACCTGTATATTAGAAGAAAATCATTAAGGGTTCAAATCTACTTAGCAATATTCCAATATCTTACAATGCAAATTATCTTATTCCATCTTGCCTAAAGCCATAGAGACAACAGATCCAGTTTCATATTAACAACATGATAAGACATATATAAATTCTACAAAGTGATACCATTTTAGACAGGAGATCAGAAAATGCATGACCAAATAGTATTCTCAAGCATGTGACATAAGTCTCTTCTGATTCTTTTTTGTGAGTTCATTTTCAGTATCACAACATTGGACAAGCATCTTCAGCTGATCCACAGGATCACTGCAGATTATCTGTGAGAAAGCAAATGTGAAGATTACTGGATCTTAATTAAACAGTAGGATAAACAAGACAAGCTCTATATTTAGATCTAACAACAATATAAACTGTAAGCAGAGCCACCTCACAAGAAAGCACGGTAGAAATGTGACCATACATAATATATAACTAAAAATCTCCCAAGATGGAAAATTTAGCTCATTTCTAGGGAGTCAGCATCTGGAATTTAGTGATTTTGATGTATTTAAACTAGAAGGTGAAAAGGAAAAATGCAGTTTTTGAGAGTTACATTCAATATCTAGAGAATTTCACATACTATCCGATACTAAAAGCCTTTTTCAGTCAGACTATCGAGGTATTAAGTCCAGAAAAGGCGAAAAGCTGCCATTTTGCGAGCAATTACATTATTTTGCTCAATAATACTGACTAAACGCAATTGTTTGCGTCCCTCGACGTATATAAAGATATATTGTCCGCGTTGTAGAAAGCTTTGTGAAGGTTACATTCAGGAGAAACGGCAATTTTCTCAATCATAAAATTAAATAGCAACAATAAATATGGACAATCTTCACTAGGTTTTGCTACAAGTTGGTGCATCAAATCAAATAACCATATACCTCTAACAAATTACCTCGCCTGAAATGAATTCACAATGGACGTCAAGGAGCAGCATAAAATAAGAGGGGGCAAAATAAGCGGCGAAAGACGCCGACTTCGATGGTCTCAGGTGAGGTGGCGGCGGCATGTGAACTATTTTGAGCCATCAGCAATGGAATATGACGGTGAGCGGCGACGGGATCGACGAGTTACGGTGGCGCTAGGAGACTAGACGCTTCATCTTCTGCAAGACGATCGGATTTGTAGTCTAAGTTGGTATCAGTTGAGTCCTCGGCTCACACATCATCGATGTGTCGTACTCGTAGTATGGTGCGTTTGAGTGGCTTTCTATATTCTGGTCTTTTTAATTTATTATTACTAGCCTCATTTTTTTTTAAATTGAAATCACTTCTCCTTATGTCCACAAAAAATTGTCTCATTATAAATTGCACAATTTTTTTGCGAACGAAATGAGTATTACACAAAATATCAACATTTGAATGCAATTTAGAATTATCATCTCATATTAATTACTAGTACTAGAGCTATTAAAAGTAATTTGATTCATTAACGTAAATGAAAACTAAATAAATTCGAATTAAATTTAACATTCCTTTGGTATTCGTATGTCAAATGCTACTATAAGAAATGGTGAAAGTGAATATGTCCGACCAAATAGCTATATTGAGCTGATGAATTTGAAATTTGAAAAAAGTGGGGCATTCATAGGCAAAATTCTTGATTTGGGCGTCTCTAGAAAAAAGGTTTCCGAAATGGGAATTATTTTTTTTACTTCCAGAAATGGGTAAGACGCATCAGCGAAATGCGTCTTCATTTAAATGAAGACGCGTCTAGCTAATGCGTCTTAGTCTTGCTGAAACGACGGCGTCGTGGTGGAGATGGAGACGCAGGAGGAAAATGCGTCTCCCACGTAAGACGCATACACCTCATACGTCTCCCGCGTGCATATTATCCCCTCCCACCTTCCCACAACAGCCACAATACACAAGCAGCTCACTCACACAAACTTCTTCGAAATTCTTCAAATTTGCAGATATGTTGCGTTGATTTGATAGTTTTTGTTGAAATCCATTAAAAGGTATGTAATTCAACTTTTATTGTTCTAGTTATGGT
>JAYDZE010578821.1:0-11315 GCA_034509125.1 Monilaria moniliformis
ACTTATCTCACGCGAATCCATTCAGTGCTATACCACACCAGTGTCTTCTGTTCGCCAAAGGTTAGCAAACATTTGGTTTGACACTGCAGCCTTTCACGATAGGTGGTCTAAGTCTATCTAGGTTGTGAAAATGATTTTCTTTTGCAAGAAAGCCGGCTGATGTAACCTTTAGTGACGTGGCCACTACTCAGCCTATAATGCAAAAGACCTTGACCTTTATTTGTTTAATCAAACGATTCATAATATCAAATGAAAAACAAATACATGTGACAAACTAAAATTCTTCTCATTGATGGGTAATAAGGTTTACAAAATACAAAGTAGCTCGAAGCTTGCTTTTCAGTATACACCCTAACACTTGAAAGGCTTTGGCATTCAAGATACCATATAAACATGAGGGGGTTACACCTAGATGAAAGGCCAAAGGCCATGGCTATAGGAAATGCCAAAGGCTTTTTCTATAACCCACATTTTCCAACAGATATGTCTAACTCAATCTCATTGGATCCGGAATCACCAAAATCTGATGTCTTCAATATGTCCTTGTACAAAACATGTTCATTGAAATCACATCTCTACTACAAATAATCTTTCGGTTATACTCATCTTCGAGCCTATAACCAAACTTATCACCTCCATACGCGATGAATATACAGTTAACCGATTTAGCATCCAACTTACTTCTATCAACAGAGCTAACGTGAGAATAAGCAACACAACCAAAGATACGTAGGTAAGACAGATTTACGTGTTTTCCAATCAATTATTCCTCGAGTATACTATTTTACAACGAAACAAAATGACCTCTATTAATCATGTATGCATCTGTGTTGACTGCATCCGCTAAAAAAATGTCTTAGGCAACCCACTATTCAGACTTATGCATTTCGCTCGCTCATTCAACGCTTTATTTATCTGTTATGCTACTCCATTTTGCTGGGAGTTCCTCTCACAGTTTTTCCATATGAATTTCATTCTCAACACATAACTCTTTGAACTCTCGGAGTTCATACTCTCTTTCATTGTTGATAGCAAACACTTCACTTTCACCTTGTTTCATTTTCTACGAGGGCTTTCTTCTTTTTGAAAGCACCAAACGCATCAAATTTATTCTTTAGGAAAAAAACTCATACATTTCGAGTGGAATCAATAATGAAGGTTATGTATTACTCTGAGCCACCAAGGACTTTACAAGCGCTATTTCATAGATCACTATGGTGCTGGGGAGCAATTGAAAAATCCCCCACTGCCAAGAATCTCATAGGATGATATTTAGATTTAATTCACACAGTCTAATCTAATCTACCTAGAACGCATTTAGACAGACAACAGAAAGCAAATACAGATCTCTAGACATGCTCCTAGAGTTCAGATATTTACCTTATTTAGCATAATTTTTTTGTTGATTAGTGTAGTTGATATTTGCAACTCCAATCACTCATCCACATCAATTTTTTCTTAGAATCTTCTGGCATAGTCCCTCCAACAACTTGAATATTGTATGGGTAATAATCTTCCAAATTTGATAAGTGGTGTGGAGGACAGATAAAATTCTCTAAGCCGTATATGGTGAGACGATTTTCCCTTGTGTAACACCTACATGATTTTCGTCCTCCACCCCATTATCTATAGAAGTGGTGGTTTAGGTTAGAGATTCCAAGAAGGATTAGGATTGTGCCTCATAATCCGTACCTATTGATAAATCAAAGTAACGCATAATCAATATCGTATGCCCAATGTTACTTATATATATATATATATATATTTTAAAATAAACAATCAACGAGACCTTGTACTTTATTTACACAGTCTCAAAGTGTGTATCTCACTGTAATCCATTTCAGTATTATACCACACCAGTGTCATTAGTTGGCCAAGATTGCCGCGTACCTCTTATCGACACTGCAACTTTTAACGACAGATTGTCCATGTCTATATAGGCTATGAACATGATTTTCTTCTATAAGGAACCGACTGAAATATCTTCTCTGATTGTGGATCCATCATTCAATCTACAATATAAAAGGAGCACTTGTTTGTTCAATTTATAATTGCATGCCTAAAATTAAGCATCCATAACCACAAAAGGTAAACCATGTGGCAATATTGATTTTTTTTTAATATGTGGGAAATAAGGTTTTCCAACACAAAGCAGCTCAAGCGTGCTTTTCAGTATACAAACCCTAATATATGGACCAATTTTTAAGTTTTGTGTCTTCAAAACCCTACTATATCTCGAGAGACTCACTCTCATTTATTTTCAGAAAACACAGTCTTCGCACAAGCCAACTTTAATAATTTTTTGACCTGGCAGCCTACCCTTTGAACTCATCACCTTCATTCATTTCCGCTCATGTGGTCTAGCCGATAGTGCCACAAATCAATATTGATCTTGGTTCCTGCTAGATCAATGCATTATTTGGAGTTAGTTGTTGCATATATACAATGTACTCTCCTTCTTACCTCGAGCTACTATCACAGCCCATCTGGTAATCTTCCAAATGCTACAGCCAAATGTCACTAAATATCCTTCACTATTAAGCTGCACAATTGAATGTAAAATTCTTTTCAAACCTGAAATGTGTCTCACACCATTCAACTACAATAATGATTCGTTTAGTGTGGATCCGGACATCTAATTTGCCCACGATCTTCTGGGGTTCATTATCAGCCAAATAGACTAGGCTAAAATAATCAGAGATGTAAAGCTCCATTATATCAGTATCACTGCATGAATGGAACAATGCTCCAGAATTCAACACCATAATTCCAACGGACTGCTCATGCTCAAGACCAGCGTATATCACCAGTCTCATATGTGGTTGTGTTTATAGTTTTCTTGTAATTCTAAACCCTTTTATTTTTCTTCAGTGCTTCACACTCGATTTTGTAACGACCAAATTCATCACAATTCTCCAAAATTTAATCGAATGATTGTCCATCGTGGATTGACTTTTTTCTCTGGACTTCGATCTGCCCCGATTTTGCCTTTCATTTGATCTGATTCTTTCTTCCGTGTTCAATATTGACCTTGAAGTAGACCATCATTCTTTCCTGCAAATTTCCTCATTAATCATCAGATCCCGCACTTCGTCAAAACTCAGCTCACCTTCTCATCAAACATCAAACTCAATTTCAATTTACCTCAATTTCCCAGTAATTATGTTGAACTCGTTCAAATGTTGTTGTAATGGTATAACTTCTGACATTTTTAGGTTAAACAACTGCTTAATTTGATGAACCTTGTTTGTTGTTGATCTGCAGTATAATTTTTTTTCTGGATTAATGTATTACTACACCACTCGTTTTCCTTAAGCACAATTATGAACTAATAATGACAATTCCTTATAAGCGAAATCGGAATACCACTTTATTATTTTCTGCAACATATTTAATGAGTCGATGTTACTATAATTTGCACGAAACTCTCACTAAAGTTTTTTAAACCATTGATGGTATTAAGATTTTTTTAATACTAATAAATAAAGTGAACTGCTACAACATGTATATATATTTAATCTTGTAAGAGTAGTTGGGAAATAGTTAATACGTGTAAATGAGGTGTTGAAGTGGTTTTATTTAAGCGTAATATAAAAATTAATGCCAGAATTTGAGATACATTGAACATTGCACTATTCCAATTAATATGCTTTGTATTATTTGCTTAACCACCTCCCCCACGCTCACCCTCCAAAAATGTAAATTGATTAATTAAAATGAAATTAAAACATATATATTTCGAATCCAAACTGTTTATTTATTAGCGGTCCTAAATGGCCAATAAATAAATTTGGTTATGAAATGTCGTGCCAAACAATGTGCCAAGTTCATGCACCAAACTTGCATGTGTTTTTATTTATTTGATCTTTTGTTACTCGGGATTTGGTTTTATAGTTTCACTTTTATGCTAATGCCAAAATCTTAACGTTATACTCCTCTTTAAATTTGTTAGCCACATACTAAAATTTCGATTATTTAAATTTCTCCTCGAAATTCACATACCTCCTCGTACGCTTTAATTTACAAGATAAATGCTTATGGAGTTTCCAATTAAATTCTTAAGTCAAAGATATTATTCCAGTATCATAAAAAATGTACAGTAGTAATTTATTTATTCAATTTTCATCAAATATGTACCCATGTGTGTTTAAAAGGAAGGATTCTTTGTTTGGTTTGGAGTTTCGAGTCACGTGTCCAGATCGCAATTGTGATTATCTTAAAGAATGCTTTATTATTTCTAATCGTGCCTTATGGAGATTGTTATTAATATTGGAATTAAATCGAGTTATTCGTAAATGTGACATTATACAAAGTTACTGCACTATAAAGATTTAGATTTGTGAGCTATCAAAATATATATACATGTCAATGATCATTTATCTACTGTTAGGCGGTACTATGTGTAATTTAGTATCCATTATTAATGTTACTACAATGTATCTTAGACATGAAAAGTCCATGATATCTTATGTGACAATATCACATCGTCAAATAAACATTAATTCACTCACCAACAGGTAGATGGATGACTATATATACTTCCGCGGACACAATATATTAACATGTACTAAACATGTAAATATATCTTAACACAAAATTAGCGATAACATATCAAACCCAACACTAAAGAAACCCTTTTTCCCAAATCTTGATGTTTATTGATGAAGTGGAGAGAAATTAGGAAATTTTCATTTCAAGTTTAACACAAAACAGCCAATCTTTGGGCCACCCACAAAATCTTTTTGCCAGCCTTGTACCTAAATGTCCATGTGTCATTTAATTTCTAAATTAAAAGGGACACCTACAAAATCTCTAGAAATCCTACTTCTTGCTCAGACAAATGTTGGTTTTCTTGTTTTTAAACAGTTCGCATTTTATTTATTTACTTTTTTTGTGAATTAATTAATTGATCGGGTAGAAGTACTTTTTCTTTGGTGTTGGCCATGATGCCCTACTCCAACTCCATTATACAAATTAGGAATAATATGATTGCCCTTATGGTGATGGGACGGATTGGGTTGTCCCTAACCAGCCTCGTTTGGGCAATTTAGATGCCCACCAAAATTTTGGGGGCACATGACCTAGACTCTGATCGAATCATATAGTATAAAATAATGATTTATTTTCATATTTGTTATCGTATCGAAACTTAATATGTACGTGGAGATAATGTTACCATAAAACATTTGATGCGATATAAGGGGATTTGTGATATCTAATTTTGAGATAGTTGAACCTAAAGCCTCAAATGCTTTAGTACTAATTTGTTATGATATGAATGGTGTGTTCAAATAACTTATTTCGAACAACCCTAGCCAATTCTAGTACATAGTCAAAATTCTTATGACATAACTTTATTGTTTTGTTCAATCATTTTCTATTTGAAATTAAAGTTTTATGAAAATCCAGAAACAGGAGAGTTTCATTTCATTAACCTCTAGAAATAAATTTAAAATATAAGATATAATATCATTCATTTTTCAAATGGAAATACGAACTTTAACGTTTCAGCTTCTTAAGCTTTAGTTAGTTCCACACAAAACACTGTAAATGTTCCGTGCGTTTTTAATTTTAATTTTATTTTTTCAGTTCCGAAACTAAAGTGTAAGCCCAATGCTGACTGCGTTCCATTGGGTTAAGCCCATTATGTTGTGAGCAAAGAAGGCCATCCCAATAGATCATTTTGGGCTATTTTCAGTGGACCAGTGACCACTGTCATAACTTCATGGATGGTTTACATAAAAATAAAATCAGTACTTCTTAATTAAACTGCTCCCAAATTAAATGGTGGCAAGTAAATCAAAATAAGAAATCAAATAATGCTTTCAGCATTTGCTAAATCCTAAAGTTGCAAATTCTTGACTCAATATATAAGAATTCAATCAATTTCAACTTTTGTCGAAAATCCTTCCAATTTCAATCATTAATTCTTCAAATGACGACCCACAAAAAAAGGAACAAAGCAAAGTAGTAACTACCCATTCCTAGTAATTGGAACTTCAAAAACCACACTTAACAAATTAAGAAGAAAAAGAATGGTTAGAGTTTTTTTAACAACTCGCGTTGAGATTTGACTTTATCGAATTGAGTCGTTATTAGGCCGATTTGTCTGGTCTAGTTATGGGCAATAAGGATATAAAAGTTAAAATAATAAATTCTTTGTTATGTATTTAAAGTGGAGGTTATGGACTATAGGGTAAAATAGCCAATTCATGATTATTTATTATTATTTTATTAGATAGGGTCTATAATGAATAAAATGAGGGCTACAAATTGAATCACTACATACCACTATGATAGTCTAAATATAATAGAGCTATTAAAAAGTGGGGCTAGATTTTGGGCTAATTTGGTTTGGAAAAATTGGAGTAGTCCAATGGGGATATTTTGTGCATAAAAGTATTTTAAGAACTACGCTACGCTAGGCTGGTTTAGTCGTCATGACATATGTTATTAATAGGGTTAAATATGATGACATAAAGGTTTAGGATTCAAATTTTACTATTCATCCACCTATAAATAAATAAAAAAAGTAAAGTATTAAGAAATAGATATTTTTCATAAATAGAATAAATAATCTTATTCACCAATTTTCCTTTATGTTTAGACCCTGTTTGGTTGGGTAGATAAGATTGAGCAACATAAGATAAGTTGTGTTAGGATTTAAGATAAGTATGGAGATATGACTAGATAAGATAAGACAAGTATATTTTTTGGTAAATAAGATAGGAATTCAGATAAAAGTTATATTAGTATTCGGTAGTGTAGATTATCTTATAGATAAGATGTAAAATTATAAATATATCCTTACATAAAGGCTGAAAAAGGAAACATATTTTAGTTATGTTTATCCTTTTAACTTTTTATTATTTATTAGTAAGGTGGGCTAAATTAATTAAATTTGATTGTCTATGATTAATCATTTAATTAATATAAAAATATTATTAAGCTCCTGAAGATTTATTAATCATTTTCGTTAATCTATTAATCAAAATTTGACTCAGAAATTTGAGCAGAAGAAGAACTATCTGTCGAAGAAGTCGAATCCGTCAAGAGGTGGAAATTAACAATTCGAACAAATACTGAACTATTGGCTCCAAAGAATAACAATTAATCATATCCTATTCGCGCAAAAGAACAATTCATCGAAGGCTAAAGTCGAACTCATTAATATGAAGAAATGAACAATTCGAACATACAATGAATTATTGGCTTAGACAATTTGTCACAACTAATTCAAACCTACACTGCCATTAAATCCACACCGTCATCGAAACATAGAATAGAAACATCGAGCCTATACTGACATTGAAGCGATTTAAGAAATAGTGAATGAAAATTGGAAGACATATGGATCAGAGAATGAAACTATCACTACCGTCGAACCCACGCTGCCATCAAACCAACACTGTCATCGAAACATAGTATGGAACCATCGAACCACATAAGAAATATCAGGTTGGTTTGGCTCATATTAAACATGAAATCAGCAGTGGGGGATGGAGGTAGAGTAGAGCAAAATATCTGAAATTCGAACCTGAACATTGTAACATGATATTTGCTATACTACTGACCTTATTGGTATTTATTTAGAAAAATGATTTTAGAATTTTCAGATTTTCGAACTTTTTAGGTTTTTTGGATTTTTTATGCAATTTTGAATTTTCGGTTGCGGTCGAATTTCAAAGTTCGGGTTTCGAATTTTCGGATAATTCGGTTTGGTTCGGTTCAAATTTATTTTTCATAAAATTTCGGATTTTTTGATCGGTTAGGATTAGGCAAAAATCCGAATCGAAATCCAAATGCTTACCCCCAAATAGAGACACCGCCGTCTGCAAACCTAGTTGCAACGGCATTATCGTCTAGCTTGCCCAACCAAGATACAGCGGCTAACCACCACCTGCCCACAAAATCGAAGAGATCTTCAATCATCACACGCAAATCCACGCTCATGTCGTTGCACAAAATTGAAACCAAATCGTCGACCAAATCCACACCTAAATCGTTGCCCCCACCGACGCCCAAATCATCAAATCGAAATCACACGCCCAAACCATAAAACCCTAATCCTTCTCAAAATCCACGCCCAAATCATCGATAAAGGAGACGCAGACCAACGACTACCAAAAAAAAGAAAGTGAAGAATGAAAAATCAAGGTGAAGGACGTGGAATGGCAAGGGCAGTAGAGGAATTGTAATTTCTTATCGGATCGCAAGCTTCCTATGGAAGGGAGGAGGCTCAGATAGAAAAACACGATAAATTCTTCATGCCTATTGAAATGGACCGAGACTACTAGCACGGTCTTATCTTATATGCTAAACCAGCAATAAAACACTGCTCGGCCAAATTAAAATGGCATCTATTACCTTATCCCCTTAGTGATGATGCTACACATTTTGATGATTGCGTGAGAATTTATGTGACTCAGACTTACCTTGGAAAATCCAGCCAAAAAATTATTGACTTTCTTACAGCCAGAGTCGACCATGAATTCGAAGCTCATCCTCGCTGCTGTAGCACTTCCAATGATCGCGGTGGTGGTCGCCATCGCCGCCGCCTCCCTCTTCACTCCGCCTCCAGTACCAGGCTCGCACGATGTCCTCTCCGCCGCCGAGCGGATCTACATCGCTGGAGCCGTCGGGCCCGAGAGCTTGGTTTTCGATCCCAGCGGCGGAGGGCCCTACACAGGCGTGGCCGACGGTCGTATTCTCAAGTGGAGCGGTGGAGACTGGGTGGAATTCGCCGTCACTTCATCCAAAAGGTAATTTTGCTCGAAACTGAGAATTTCAATCTCTTTGAACTTGTAGAGTAGGGTTTAGTGATTATGCAGATATCTCTGTTAGTGATAGATAGAGGTAGATTATTGAATTTGTAGATAATCATAGCTGAATGTGTGGAATTTTAATGTGCAACTTAGTTAACAATGCTCTGAATGGGCTCTTGTTTCGTATGCATGATTTTCAGTAGATTCCGAACACAGAGGCTAAATTTACGCTTATAATCCAAACATGTAATTCCGCTTTCGTATTTGAGCTCATAAGAAACTGGTTTGTGTCTTTTTGTGGTTATTGGAGCTTTTTCTATACAATCCCATTATTTGAGATTCAGAAAAGAGCTTTTTTACTATAGTTCCATTTAGATTAGTCTATTTCTGCTTTTATAACTTGTCATATTGAAAAATGTTTATGGTTCCCAGAAACAGTTCGGGGTGGTGAATTCAATAATGTTCGATATTGAAATAGCAAAGATCAGTCTATTTTTGCTTTTATAACTTGTAAGCAGCCATTTCAAATCACAGCAACTCGAGCTGTCATTGTAGTTATCTCCATTTAATGGCGGTTGTATTAGCTAAATTTGATTGGACTGAGCAACTTTTATGGCTGGCTGTGTTGAAGAGATGCCTGTTCACTGCCGTTCAATCCAGCAATGGAGCACATATGCGGGAGGCCACTGGGACTAAGGTTTCATCAGAAAACGGGAGATCTTTACATTGCTGATGCTTACTTAGGCCTCCATGTAGTCGGACCAGCCGGAGGAGTGGCTACCCCGGTAGTCACACAAGTAGAAGGCCAGCGTTTACGTTTCACCAATGACTTGGATATCGATGATGACAATGATGTGATTTACTTCACAGATTCTAGCACAGAATACTACAGAAGGTAACTGGATTTCAATGCTTTCAAGTCTCTGCTATTAGCATATGTTCTTGAAAATGGGCTTACTTTCCATTACATGAGATGGTTATTCGATAGGCATGCTACATAAATGGGACTATTTTAACAAAATTAGAATTTTTGGGATGGTTCTATCATAGTTCAATGTCATTGAGCTAGGATGATAGCTAGTGGAAGATATACGAAACTAACGTTGACAGAGCAATTTGAAATGACTGCAAGTCTACCAAGGATTAGCTTTAGCTAGAATTGGCTCTTGACTTCTAGACTGATTTCTTATTCTTATGCATTAAATATATATTACTTCAATCTCTTACTTTGAAATGCTTGCCTGAATCTTGGCCAATCCTACTGACTCTGGATCTGTTTGTGATCCAAGGGAATTCATGTCATCAGTTTTAAACTCGGACACAACAGGCAAGTTTATGAAATATGATATGTCAAGCAAAGATGTGACAGTTTTGCTGCGAGGCCTTGCTTTTGCGAATGGTGTGGCCCTGAGTAAAGATCACTCGTTTGTCTTAGTAGTTGAAACCACAAGATGCAGAGTGCTGAGGTTCTGGCTTCAGGGCCCTAATGCTGGAAAGCACGATGTTTTTGCCGAGGTGCCAGGCTATCCGGACAACATCAGAAGGAACTCAGAAGGGGAATTTTGGGTCGCCCTGCACTCGAAGAATGGGCTCGTTGCAAAACTGTCCACGTCCTACTCGTGGTTCGGATGTGGACTGTGGAAACTCCCCCTCAGCTTCAAGCAACTGCATTACTTGTTCGTTGGAGGCAAGCCTCACGCGACTGCCATTAAGCTCAGCGATGGAGGTGAAGTTTTGCGGGTTTTGGAAGACGTGGAAGGGAAAACCTTGAAGTTCATCAGTGAAGTAGAGGAGAGGGATGGGAAACTGTGGATTGCATCTGTTTTGATGCCTTATATGGGTATCTACAGTCTGCCACAACAAAAACCATCTAATTCATAGTCACTCTGTAAAAGCTGCATGTTCGGACAGGGTACGCTGGTTTTCTGTGACATAAATAAAAGCGAAATTTACGACGTCATTTTCCCTCCAAAAGACACAACTGTCCAATAGATTTTCCATTACCATGTCCCATAAATTTTCAATTGATCCTTATTTAATAATGTTCTTACTATTCATGATATTAATAATTAATATGCTAATATTCCCTCTCAAAAATATATAAATTAATATGCTAATATTTATATACCAAACAGAGATAACAATAAATTAATATGCTAATATTTATATACCAAACAGAGATAACAATAACAGAGCATATTTTGTATGATGGATTGATGGAAGTAGAATGATGATTCCTACCTTCATTCTATTCTTTTGCTTGATTTTTTTTTTTTGGGGTAAGAATCATCATTTTATCGGGAATCTTCAGTCCTTGTGAAAATAGTCATTAATTCCATCTATAATGATAATGAGTTTAACTATTCCATTCCATTTATAGTCCTTATTTTATGTTTTGACAAAATTACCCATACATACTTTATGGTTTTACAGTGATGGAGCAGCGCCGACGGGGTTAAAAGTGTATAACCGACGCAGATTCAAGAAAGCAGCAACGAGTCTTTGATGGGTTTTTATTTATTATTATTTAGCAGCAATATATTAAGTTAT
>JAYDZE010578832.1:0-11315 GCA_034509125.1 Monilaria moniliformis
TTCTAGAATTAAGTAGGAAGAATTAAATGCATGAAAGAATTTCTTATATTATCCTAGTAGATCCCGGGTAGGGGATTCCTTCATTGGAATATTTAAAACCCCAACAAAATAATCATACTCCGTTTATAGACAATATCCTATAATGTATTACTCTCAATATATCAATTTATTTACACATCTTGTCATATATAGTTACCACGCTAATTTCAATTAAAGTCCATTATCCACTAACACGTGAATCAATTTCTCCACTCACAATATCTTTTAAATTTGTTCACCCATATTTCTTAAAACTCGGTCACTCCCTTTTAAGATTATTTGTTTGTGGATAGAGAGAGTGCTATTTCTAAATTTAGAGGATTCGTTGTGCTAATTATAAAAATTGTTTTCTTTGGTGTTTCATTTATAAAAAAGATTAGGGTCCTAATAGAAATTAAAACAATCACCGCAGTATGATTTTTTTTTCTAAATTGGACCGAGAAAATTACTTAGAAATAATCATACAATTAGAATGTATACATACATAACCATTATACATACATATACCAATAAGTTTTCACAGTAATAAAACTGGAAATTGTTTATTTATAGATTCATGAAGAATTGAAAGATCGGTCTAATTCATTTCATATTAATAGCGATTTTCTGAATATCTCTTTGAAAATATTTAAATGACGAAGACATTATGCAATAACAAAGATGATATTTCTTCAGAGACATTCAATCGGTGAAGACATTTATCCTCATGACTTACCTTCCCTAACTCTGGAAAGACTTCCTTAGACTATTTACCATCTACAAAGCCCATTAATTATAAGCTTGGACTCCTATAGCCTATCAAGTTTTATATAGATGGATGGAGCATTGGGCTTATGTAGATATACATCATCACTAAAGGTTACCCTGGCTCAATTTTGTTTTTTATTTTAGAAAATAAAGTGGGTAAAATACTATTATTGAGCCTACTATGATAAAATAAATTCAATAATGGCCGTGTATGAATTCACATTAAATTCATTTCATATTTTCAGTTAATTTCCTATTTTACTAATTGGTTTTATTAGTTTTATATAACACTCTTCTAAATTCTATGTCCTCACTTGTATTATGTTAACATGATAATATGAGATGAATAATAAGACTGATAAGAACACAATTCGACATGAGCACGACACGATTTGTATAGTTACGTTTGATATGAGATGAATATTTCCGATCTTTCAATTATTCATGAATTTATCAATAACAAGTTTATAGTTTTATTACTATGAAAACTTATTGGCATATCACAATCCATTGTTTTTTGTTTCGCCAACCAACTAGTTTTCTTTCGTTGTGCTCCCTTATTATGATTATTATATATGTACACATTTCATTCGTATGAGTATCTCTAATTAATATTCTCTGTACATTTTTAAGGAACTAATAATTATTTATAGCGCGGTGAGTGTTATAATTTCTATTTGGAGCCTAATCTTTGTTTTACAAATGAAAAACCACAGATTATAAACATTTTTGCTACCAAAACGGCCTGTTGTTAAATTTTGCGTGAGATCCATAAATAATTATTATATATATATGAGAACACTACTTAAATATATAACTAAGAACTAATATAGACAGTATGATTTCAAAATGGACGGACCTTATTTATATAACACGGCATCATTATTTTATGGTATTTATATCATTAAATGGTATAAAAGTCTCATGAAAATATTAGTTATCCGATATTTTGGGTAGGCGGCGAAAATCAAGGACCATATCACATTTAGATAATTCATTTATATATAATAGTATATCATTATGAGAATGACATATAAGCATTACAACTTCAAACGTATATCATTATACGACAATTATGATAAAAAAGGATATAAAATTGATACAACAAATCAGTTATCGAAATTCGAGGTTTCGATAACTACTTCAAATTAGATGGACATATTTAGCCTTATGTCGAATTATTAATTGAAATATCAGTTGAATTCTAATCGACTCTTAGAAATATCCATCGTATCCCAAATGTAGACCAAAAATATATAAAAATAACATTTTTCAAATGATTGTCCATGGATATTTGACTTAAACAAAGACCATAAAACACACCATTGGAGTTTATTAGATATTTGTCGATGACATGACACTCAAGCATATAATGCAATTATGTAAAATGTGAAGTGGAATATATAATTATTATGTGAAATTTCACATAATACAAGAAACATGGCAACTAGTAAATTAGAATTGAGAGTTTAGAATTTAAAGAAATTGATATTTGGGATGTTTGATCTTACAACAGTGAATATTTTTTATTTTTTTCTGATTAGGGAAGAATATTTAACTTTAAACGTCACATGATCGGGTAAAAGTTTATTATCAGAAATTATCAGAAACTACATATTATCAGAAAATTAATTATATTATACACTTACTACTATTTCTAATGGAAGGCATTTTCTTTTAATTCTGATAATCTTTATTTAAATGTTACCTTTTTCAACTAAAATACAGTACCATCAATTAGAAAATCTAATTTATCATTTGGTACAAGGTTTTCTCAATAATTATATTCAAGTGGTGGTTATATATTTCAATTGAAAACGATAACATTTCAAAAAAAGATTTATAAATCGAACAAAAATAATAATAGTTCGAAATAACAAACGACTTTAATATATATCATTTAAAGATGACTACTTAATTAATTAGTTCGAAATTCTATATATGCTTATGTATTCTTACCGAGAGAAGAGACAGAATTAATACACATAGAGATAACACATACATATTATCACAGAGTACAAACCACACCCCTAAAAATTCTAAATGAAAGACAGTTTAGCACAGGGTTGATAATTTTTGGCACGATACGTAAACACGGCATGAACATTTGTGAAATTAATAGGTTAATATCAAGCCTTATTGTGTTCGTATCCTTATCGTGTCAAATCAATAAGGACACAATAATTACATATCGGGTTGTGTTGGATTTATATAAAATGTTAATAATTTATAATATTATTTAATTATTAATTTTAATTTTAATTTAGAATTTAGAATTTTTATTACTTTATTTAAGTTAGGGTTATGTTTTGTTTTCACTTCTATTTCTTTCTTTCGCAGCAATGTTGGCTTCATATCTTTATCGTGTGATTGTCGTGTCATGTCGTTATCATGTCTTGTCAATACGAATTAGATGGTGTCACTAACAGATTCGTGTTGTGTGCAGGTCGTGTTCATATTTGAATGAAACAGGTCGTGTTCGTGGTCATATTGAGAATTTTATAACAGGTTTTGTTTGGATTTCGCCTTATCAAATTGGGTTACTATCAGATCTACCCAACAACACTCAAACTGCACGCTTTGTTAGCCCTAGTTTAACGACTACTAAATTGGTGGTTTGTGGAAGGTCACAGCAATTGACCACGCCAGCAAGTTGCTATCGGGGACCATGGCGTTTCTTCTGGGCGATGTATAAAACTATTTTCTCCGTCAACATATCTTAAACCTTCGCATCAAATGCCATCAATTTTTTTAATCTACAGTTTATTTCGTTCACACATAATTATCACTATACAAAATGACATTATTCACCTAATTATTCCATTCCACCAAAACATAAATTGGTGCACGATCTCCCTCAAAAAATAAAAAATAATAATAAAAATTGATGCACGATTTGGTGTAAAGTTGGAATGAAAATCTGATTTTATATGAAAGAAGAATAGTTTGTAAATAAATTTAATTAAAAAATGTAATTGGAATTTCAATTTATAATTTATCAAACAAATAGTAACTAACAAATTACTCTCTGCTAAACCAAGTTGCATTTTTCATCTTTTCTCCTTTTCTTTTCTTTTTTCTATTTTCTCTCTCCTGTCTCTATTTATTTTTCGTAAACTATCTATTTTTTTATATCCTTTCTCTATTTATTTTTACTTTTATTTTATTTATTTTTCTTTGTTTCCTTTTGTGTTTTTGGTTTTAATTTATTTTCTTTATTTGTGCATACTTTTTCATGTTAGTTTTAGTTTTAGTTATGAAGTATTTGTATTATTTTTTACTATTAGTTTTTTTTTTAATATTGTCACGTTTTAATTTTTCATTAGTATTTATAGTTTTTTTCTTCATTTTATAGTATTTATAAGTTTTTATTAGTAGAGTGGTAATAATTTTAGAGTATTTAATTGTTTCCATATACTTTTCCATATCTTTGGAATTTATACCATTTATTATAATAATGGTAATTTAAAATATGAAATTTAAATTATATAAGTTTTACATTAAATTTCAATTATGTGTAGGAAATTATATTGGTTAATCTAGAACACTTCAATCTTAAAAATAAGTTTTATCCCATCAAAAAAACTTTAAAATTAATATTGGTATTAATTTCAATATAAATTTATGATAAAATGATGTATCTCATGTTATTTTGTTGCAGTTTCATTTTTTGGTATTGAATAATTATTTCATTTTTTATTAATATTTTAAAAAATTGTAAGAATATGATATGTTTTTCTATCGGTCAATTCAAAACTTCACTAATAAGAGGTCGTAGTTAAGTAATGAGTTAACATTTTGCATGGTCAACTCAATATATATATATATATATATATATGTTGTCATGTGAGCATTTTTTTACTTCTTCTCGTTAACGTGAATGATGCATTTTTTTTATAATTTCAGCAAAAAAACAAAGATTTCCTAGCTCAAAAATATTATATGTGTTATGAATTTTTTTACAATTAAATATAATTTTAATGTATATTTATCTTAACATTGTTTATAAAATATTTAAATTATTTTATACTTATAATTATTAGTAACATTTTATAAATATTATATAATTTTAAATGTTACGTTCGCAGTCTTGCGGATGAGCATATACTAGTAATGTGAAAATCTGCACTGAATTGGTTTTTGGGGCAGCATTGGAGTTGGCCCCTAGGCCCTAGGCTTGAAATGAAGACTCGTTCAATAATGTGAAAATCTGCACTGAAACAAACCGTTTTTGGGAATAGATCTAAATTGAAAAATAATCTAATCGAGAATTAATAATGAACCAGACGCATGAAGACTCGTTCAACGACTTGACACATGAATCTATAGGCAATTGGTATTAATAAATTCTAAATGTGAATAAATCTAGACGAATATTACACGCTGACACACTATGTCTTGCGAGTATGTAAGTATGTATTCTCTAAAACTGACCTAATACACTCTTACACGCTAGCTTATGCGTCCTTGTGTAAACGTGCATCAGCTAAAATTAGCTTATTACACGCCTACACGCTAAGGGTAAAATGATAGGGTGAATATTATTTATATATTATTACAATAGTGAGTACAATTTATCTTTCTTATCTCAAAAATGGTATTTTCCATTTTCTGCCTCTAAGTTATACACTCTAATAGCTCTTACCAAACGGAGAAGAACCCACCATTAGCAACATTTTGTGAGAGGAATCCAACGAGCCCCCTTAACACGCTGCAAGACATGGACTATATGACGTAGACCAAAAATTACGTCTACGGTTTCTATATAACAAGTGTTGTTATTAATTTGTGACAAGTATAATCATGGTGTTTGAGAAACTCAAAAATATGTGGGCATTAATTCTGCTCAGCATGTTCATGTTGGCCTCCTCGCCAACAATAGTACTTTCATCACAGAATCCCCCCTTAGCTAAGCCAAAGTGCACCGATAGTTGCGGCGGCATACGCATCCCATTCCCTTTCGGCACCACGGAAGAATGCTACCTCACTAAAGAATTCTGGGTGACTTGCAAACACAAAGCTTCCGATCGTCCAAAGCTATTCTCGGGGGACACGGATATCGAAATCATAGATATATCCCTCGACGGCCAGTTCAAAATGCTACATTTCATAGCCCATACTTGTTATGATAAGGGCGTAACTTCTAGCAGCAACAAACCATGGGTAAGGCTTACTAAAAAATTCACGGTGAGTAACACTGCGAATAAGTTCACTATCGTGGGGTGCGATGCCTACGGCTTCGTGTCGGGGAGTAGGGTCAACCGCAATTTCACGACGGGCTGCACCGCCATATGCAGCTCCCTGGGTGATCTGACGGAAGGGGAGTGTGCAGGCGCGGGATGTTGCCAGACTATCATCCCTGATGATGTGCGGATGGAAGTAGTTGAGGTCCAGAGTTATTACAATTATACCAAAGTTTCGAACTTTAGCAAGTGCAGTTATGCCTTTGTTGTTGAGGAGGCTGCCTTCAAGTTTTCCAAGGACAATCTCACAAACTTGTCCAACGTTACAAAACTTCCTATGGTGATTGATTGGGCCATCAGGAATGGGACGTGCGAGGAGGCCAAGAGCAACGCCACCAGTTATGCTTGCCTGAGTGCAAACTCTACCTGCTACAATCTCACAAACGGCTATGGGTACCGCTGTCGTTGCGAGGAGGGGTTTGAAGGAAATCCTTATCTAAATCATGGATGTACAGGTATTACATTACTTTACTTTTGCAAATACTTGTCTTTAATTCTCTTTGTATACTATTTGTTAATGAATGAACTACAACTGTTTGTTTTCAGATATTAATGAATGCAGTAATAAGACTCAAAATAATTGCACCAAGAATGAGTACTGCAATAATACAGAAGGGAGTTACACATGTTCTTGTCCGAAGAATTACAATGGTGATGGAAGATCAGGTGAAGATGGCTGCTCAAAGAATCAGAATATGAAGATTGCCTTTGTCTTGATTGGTAATTAAAAATTCTTGGATATGATTCTTGAAATTTTGGCTTCTTGAAACATATACTCAAATTTTGGCTTTTTGAAAACAAACAAACAGTAGTTGCCTCTGGGATCATTGCTCTGCTAATTGCTATCATCCTCCTCTACTTGGAACTCAAGAGAAGATCACAGAATAAGACGAAGCTAAAATTCTTTCTCCAAAACGGCGGGCGTATGTTGCAGGAGAAACTCGCTAGAAGAGAAGCCTCACCGGAGATGGTCACGATTTTCAGCTCATCCGTGCTAGAAAAGGCCACCAACAACTTCCACAACAGTATGGTCATTGGTCGAGGCGGCTTTGGTACAGTGTACAAAGGCGTGTTAGCGGACAGAAGAACAGTTGCGATCAAGAGATCTATAAGAGTTGATCCCACACAGATCGAGCAGTTCATCAACGAGGTGGTTGTTCTTTCTCAAGTCAACCATAGGAATGTAGTTAGGCTGCTTGGTTGTTGCCTAGAAACCGACGCTCCCCTCCTAGTCTACGAGTTCATCAGCAACGGCACCCTCTCTTCGCACTTGCACAATGAGGCTAAGGCGCGTGTTCTTGACTGGAACACGCGTCTGAAGATTGCTGCAGAAACTGCAGGGGTTCTCTCATATCTGCACTCTTCAGCTTCTACTCCGATCATACATAGGGATGTCAAGTCGGACAACATCCTTCTAGACCACACTTTGACAGCAAAGGTGGCGGATTTCGGAGCTTCAAAGTTGGTACCTATTGATCTCGAGCAGCTATCCACCATGGTACAAGGGACTTTTGGATACCTTGATCCTGAATACATGCAAACGAACCAGTTGACAGAGAAGAGCGATGTTTATAGCTTTGGAGTAGTTCTGTTGGAGCTAGTAACGGGGCGGAGAGCATTGAGTTTTGATAGGCCTGTTGAGGAGAAGAGTCTAGCCAACTATTTCCTTTCCGTGCTCAAACAGGATCTGTTGTTTGAAATTGTTGATGATAATATTGTGAGTTTGGGAAATATGGAGCAAATATCTGCATTTGCTAAGCTTGCAAAAGAGTGCTTGAACGTGAAAGGCGAACATAGACCTAGTATGAAGGAGGTAGCAATGGAGCTCGAAGGGCTAATACTCGGAGGGAAGCACTCATGGGCACGAAATGATGAAGTAGACAATGAAGAAGAGATGGAGTCTTTGCTTCCAAATGATCATGGTGGAATGAGTGGTGTGAGCTCAAGTGTGGGATATGATAGCACCAGCAGGGATCACATTATTTTGCCAATCAATGGAGGAAGATGAGAAATTACTTTGAGGAGTATAGTTACGTATTTAATGTATGGTTTCGTGAGTAAATTGTTCTTTCAATCTGGTGCAATTTAATATCGTGTCTCATTTTACTATTTTGGGATGTTCACTATTAAATATCTCATTTTATTTTTACTATTTTTGGTAAATGAGTTTCATATTACATTAACTCATTTTACTCTTATTTCATTATAAAACTAAAATATAAAAATAGTACTCACATTCTATTAACTTTTCCCAATCACATTTTCTATTTATTTATATTTTTTAAAACCCGTGTTGCTCCTAACTAGCTAATAAGTCATCCCCAACTTCCTTTTTCATTTAAAAATGGTTAATTATGAAACTATTGTAACTTTATTTTACCAATTCTATTTTAATTATTAAAATTGTTACAATATTTACAATTTGAATCAATTTTACGTCTTATTTTTTTTTTTTGTCGAAATAACATATCATCATCATCTGACGTGCCACATCATGATTTAATCGACATGGAAATTTTTATGATATAAAATTGTTATAAATTAATAAATTTTAAAATGTGGGTAGAATCAATAAAATAGATATATAAAACTTGGGATATATCTCATAATCAACCCTTATTGGAATAAAAAGATATTTTTATTTCTACCGCCCGAGATATGTGTGTATTTAAATGAAAAAGATAAATGTAGAAAAATATTTTATTCGAGAATGAAAAGAAAACCATTTGGTTTGTATAAACATGTGTAATATACTTTACATTTTTGTTGTTTTGTTAGTTTTTGTAGCTGAGTTGCTGTGTGTTTTTTTGGGTTTTGGCTTTATGTTTTGATTGGTTTTTTGGACAGTCTTACTATCCAAGTTTTTGACTTGAACAATTTGGTTATATATATATTTAAAAAAAAAAAAAACACCAAGTTGTAAAGTAAAACCTAGTATTTTTCCCACTATATAAAATTTCATACTTAAAACTTTAGCTCCTTTTGAAACTGACATTATAATTAATTCCACCATACATTTGACTTAGGTATATACAAACCAAATAGTATTGAAATTGCATTTCTCCCACAAAATTTTTATACTATAAAGACTTTAGTTAGCGATTTGACAATCGAATAATTTTTGTTCCAATGTACATTTGACTTAGTACACAATACACAATATTTACGTATGTGACACAAAAATAAATTACACCAAATGGGAAAGAACAACTTATTCACAATAAGACTCAACTTAAATATACACACTTAATTAATGCCTAATTGCTCAAAGATTATCGTCTTCCTCGATCCATTGGCACAAGAATATGATCCCTAGAGATGCTATCATAACCCACACTTGAGCTCATATCACCATTACCAACGTGACTCATTCCATCGTCAATTCCAAGCAAAGACTTCATCTCTTCTTTGTCATGTAGGCCTATATTCGCCTCTCACATTCAAGGTTTAGCTGTGGATGGTTTATACTCAAATCCAATTGATGTATTTTTGAAGTCCATTTGAGGATGGTTTAGCTATGGATGGACATAGTCCATAGGTTCGAACTCACAAATTATTATGAGTTTGTTACACTTATTTTTTCAAGTATGATTTATCTTCCTCGTATCATTTTTAGAATATTGAATAGAAGCAATGATTTATCTAGTGCACGTAAAAAACCACGGTTAAAAAATTTCATGATATTTGAAGGGAATGGGGAGAAAAGAAGAAAGACACAAGTTTTGAAGATGATAGCCATTGCCTATGGATTCATGTGCCAAGTCGAGTTGAATGAGTCTTCATGTGTCTGCGCGCATAGACTCAAGTGCAACATTTCAGGTTGAACTTTTCACTCTTGCACTTGAACTGGCCCAGCTTAGAAGATAGGGTCGGTTCGGTTGTACAATGCCATTCATCTTCTATCATCAGGTCGACCTTGGCTCACTCTTTTCTCCTAAGCTTTCTAACCTAATTCATCTACAAAACTTGTGGAATCATCTTCTTAGACTAAAGTTTTAAGATTATTCAAAACATCTTCAGTGAGCTTTTCTTTTTAATTTTTATTAATTCATTAGAGTTTATTAATTCTCGATTATATTTTATTATTCTATTCACTTTTCAATTTAGATTTATTCTCATTTAATATTTATTAATTTTTATTATAATTAATTAATGTAAACTTAATTTATTTTATTAATTTAAAACAAAATAATAATAATAAATGGACCCCATCTGTCCATATGGTGCGGAACTGCGGATGGATGTAACACGCTTCTCAACTACTTTGGTGATGGCTTCCGAGAAAATGTCAATATTCTGATAGGTCCACTGAATAATTGTTATGGAACTAGACAAACTATGTTGGAACTTCTGGTCCAATTCGCCAACCATGAAGCTTTTTACTTTCTTGGTTGTGAACTAACTATGATTTGCCAATAATTTTACAATCCTAAAACTTCTTAGTTAGTCGTGAATTAAGAGCAAAGCAATATTTTAAGCATTAATTTTTTTATGTTTTTTTATCAATTTGGCTATTTCTTTTATCTTTACAATAGGAAAATAAAGAATTTGATATATTAGTTCTTTTACTAAAGTCTATTATGAAAGTATTCCTATACGAAAAAAACGTTGAGGGTTTATTTTGTCTTTTCAGGAAGTTTAAGTAGTGGACTAAGAAAAGAAAAAAGTCTGATGAAATTATATTTACATTTTAATTAAATTTGAGTACTAATTGTAAAAAATGACAAAGGAATATAATATAACTATCGATCAAGCCTAGGTCTAACTCCAATGCAGCAATGCTGCCCCATAAAACCAATTGAGTGCGTGCGCTCATTCGCACGATGTATAGACATGACATTTAAAACCTTATAATATTTATAAATAACAATTATAATTATCAAATAATTTAAATATTTTTATAAATAATATTAAGATAAATGTAAAATAAAATTATATCTAACTGTTAAGATTTTCATAATACATATAATTTTTTGGATTATGACTTTTTTATTTTATTTTTCAAAAGTATCATTTTTTTCCTCCCCATTTGATGGAAACCTTTGTTATTGTTTTTTCTATGGCTGAAATTATAGAAGAAACATATTATTCACGTTGATGAAGAAAAGTAATAAAATTCTCAGAGGAATATATATATATATATATATATATAACAAATAATAAATAATAGTAAATCTAAGTAATATAACATAAATGGCACAGTGGTTGGATGCTAAGGGAAACAGCCGGAGGTCCAGGTTTCGAAACCCAGCACTAGCGCATTTTTCTTTTTCTTCATGAAAAACA
>JAYDZE010578854.1:0-29583 GCA_034509125.1 Monilaria moniliformis
CCCGAGGGCCCGTTTTTGTCACTGCCTTCAGTCCCCTAAGCATGATCATCACCGCCGTCCTCGGAGCCATTGTTCTCTCCGAGCAAGTTCATCTTGGAAGGTATCTCCCTCTCTCTACTCACACATGTACACGTGAGTGATCTCATAAAATTGTCATTTTAAGATAGTAAAGATAAAAATAACTATTAAATTTATAAAAGATGAAATATAGTCGCTCTTAGTATTTTATTTCTTAATTCCCGATCAAGAAATAGATTCAGTTGTGAATTACTATTTAAATAGGGCTATTTACAAGCGATAATACGGATCTGGTCGTGCATTTAGTCTTGAATTCGTCAATTAAGAACAAAACCGTACTCTACGCTAGTTAAAATTTATCATGTTGTCTTTACAACGTGAAAATGACGACACACATGACATGACACAACAAACAACATGATGTATATACCTTTGCAGCTTGATTGGAGCAGGCATCATAGTGGTTGGGCTTTACTCAGTGGTTTGGGGTAAAAGCAGAGAGAGGTCGTCTGCTCATTCAGACAAGGAACTAACCTACATTAATGAGGACCAACTGCCTGTCTCAGACATGAAAACATCAGACCACATTGATCATCAAACTTCTCAAAGATCCTTACAAGCAGCAGAGCCTTGAAACCCATGCAGAATATTTACCCAAGATATGTTGTAGCTGGGAAGTGTGTGAATATCCAATTGTTATCTTGCAATCTAATGGCTATTGTATTCAGGGAATAAACCATTTTGAGTACTACTTCTGGATATATATATATATATATTATATATAGAGGTGTGATTATATTCGAATCATTTTTTATTACATAATTAAGAACTAATCTAGAGCATCCATTTTTTAGATCTAATGCTTGATTTGTATGACATGAAAATATATTAAAAAAATCGAAAAGGGTACAAATGTAATTTTGGCAAAAACTGGGGATTAATGATTATTTACTGCATATAATTTTAATGATATTTGTTGGGACGTTTGATGATTACTTGAGTGCATAAGTAATGATATTACAAATCATTGATATCAATTGCTATTTTCGGTTATTAAAAAATTGAAAATTATGGAAAGAGATTTGATTTCCACTCTTTTCGTTATATATGAAAACAACCGTGATATATGGGCTGAGATTTTATTTTCAATCTTTCCGTTGAAATTTTTAGCTGATTTTAAGTGTATGGTAATGTTTTTTGATATGATTATAAATGTAAAATATAAAATAATTTGTCATAGAAATGTAGTAAAAAATAATATAAAAATAAAAAATATCTTAGGTTGGGTTGTGTAACTAATGATGGGCTTGAGAGGGAGAGAGAGAGAGGGAGTTGTGTTTTTCCTTTTTAAGGTTAATACTCTTGAGAGAGAGAGAGAGAGAGTTGAGCCAATGAACTTGAGTTTGGGCTTGCAGAGGGAAAAGAACAGAGAGAGTGAAATGGCTTGGGCTAGGAATAAAGAGTGTTGGACTAGATTTTATGATTAAATTTAGTTATTTAATTTTACTTTGCATAACCCCTCTTTAAAATAATAATAAATATATAAATAGATATATTATTTTATCCATGTAAATAAAAATTAAAATGAATTCCATGCAAATATGATGACGAATTGGATAATTAATGTGTAATCTTTTGGTAATTTCCATTTTCCGATTCATTTCCCTTTTCTTGATTTGAACCAAACGACACCAGAAGCCCATCTGCATAAAAGAAATTAAAATATATGTTTGCCTATGTTTTTGTCCATAAGATTATAATATTTTGACATTAGTAACATGTTTTTTTTCCATTTGTAATAAAATGTGTCATTTGATTTCGGCACAAGTTTTAAGAAAAGTGAAGAATTGTGTGTGGAAAAAGTTAGTGGAATATAGGATCTACTTATCAAAAATAATAAAAGAAAAATAAGACATTTAATGGTGAACCCATTTTTGACAAAATAGGACATTTTATCATGGACGAATAAGTATAGGGGCATGATGGGCATCCACATGTAATTAATATGTTAATCATGATATTATATATTTGTAACAAATAAATATATCCATAAATGATTGTCAATTCAACTCAAACATATATAATTCTTAGAAAATTAAGAATATACATTTTTCATAAATTATCATCATTTTTTAAATTTTAAATCTATACATTTTGTATCAAATATGATAGTAAAATATAAAATATTAAAATTATGAACATAACTTTCGGGAAAAAATCTTATTATACTGAGTTTCAAAAGTTTGAAAAAACCTAAAGTAATGAAGTTTGAAAACTAAATAATGAGAACTCACTAATTTTCGGATCGATCCTATGAGCCTCGGGCTATATTCGAGTCAATCATATCTTATTGCGGATTATTCGGTTTTGTACAATACGATTACTATTTTAGCCTCATGGAACGTCAGCAATTAGATTAGAAGTTGACACTATTGATAGTCATGCTCATGCACATGGTGCATGCAAAAATAGATTTGGAATTATTATTCGATAATATTATATTTAAAATTATTTATGCTTTCTGACACTACTTTTAAATCGAATTGCAAAAATGATCAGATATTTAAAATTTTGCTAAAGTATATAATACGACCTTTGAATATGAGTTACAAAAATACATTTGAATTTTCATTTTTTGACTGAAATTATGACGTGAAAGGCCTCAAATTCAATAAAGATATTTTGAATTATTTTACAAACCACGTGGAAATATATTTTTCAATTGAGCATTAAAAATGTTCTATAATATATAACATCGTCGTTTTGATAATCAACTAGAAAAAATATATATTTTATTCGGCACTGAAACAACACCATGCTGATGTTTGGAAAATATATTTCCACGCGTATTATTTATTTTACAAAATACGTCTGGATCATATTTGCAACTCGTGCTCAAAGTTCAGCTTATTTTTATTATATTTCAAAATTCAAGCTGCATGCTTTTACAAAGATATGGCAAATATGAATGATTTGAAACGTAAATGAGGAGTATAAGAAAAAGTGGAACTCAAAAATGAAATTATTTAGCAGTAAAGAAAAAAAATTAAGACATTTATATTAATATATATATCCAACATAATTTATAATCCCATGGACTCGTTTGGTATCCCAAAAAAGGTTAGTGGAAAAGGAATGCCAAAAATAATAAATGGACAAGAAAGTCGTATAAGTCATGTCTGAACTCAAAAACAAAAATATATTTTTCTAAAATAATTAGATATTTTTCTATATAAGTCAATACCTTTTTTTAAAAAAAAAAAAAAATTTGTGATGGGAATAAAAGTCAATACTTGGATGTATTTTCAAGGGCCATGGTAAGTAGAAGTTTAATTGTTTATCGTAGAGTCAGACTTCTGCAATTTTAGACTAAATTCTTTATAGTTTTTTCGGCTTAGTCCAACTGTGGAGTAATTCTTTTTGACGACAGCGCGAACGTGTGGTCGACGGCAACTCGAACAATCAAATTTAATACAATTTTTCAGTACTACTAGGCACATGGTGGAACCGATCGATCTCCATTGGACCCCACCTTGGTCCGTCGTTGATTATTTGATATATATATATATATATACTTTTTGAAAAATATGACACATCACACGTGGATTTATTTTTTGTTCATTTAATTTTTTATTTTTATCTTGGAAGGAAATCTAAAATGGTAAGAGTCCAAACAAGTCAACGATGCTTCTGAAATTCAAAAATATTTTTAATGGAGGAAAATAACAATAATGGAGGGAAAATTTCGCTAATGTTGCAGGATGCGAAATTACAACTACACCCCCCACAAACGTATAAATTTAAAAGAATTGCAACAATAATGTAAATCGCTGTCCCTAAAATCCCCCATTACACTTTTAAAAATACTAAACCCTCTCTCTCTCTACAGAAGCTACAGCATATAGATACAGCCAATCTGTACGTATCGCCTCGGTTACATCTCTCTGCGCATATTTTCGCTGCACCATTGGTAAGATTGTCGTTGTTTTCATGATTTCGGTGTTTTAGCTGTACCTGTTTGGTCCAATTGCGTGATGATTGAAGTGCTTTTTTTTTTCTTTCGGGGTGTGCGTTTCGTATTTCTTCTTCGCTGGGTTTACGTTACTGTTTGTTTTTTTCCGCGGGCAGGAAATAGTAAGAAATGTCGATTGAGGTGGGAGAAGGGAGCGGGGAAGTTGAAGATGAGTTGATTGATCTGAACAAAGAGCCACCAGTTGAGAGGAAAAGGAAAAGGGGTGAGAAGAGTAATTCGGATGATAAGGGGAATGAGGGGGCTGATGATCTACCTAAAAATGGTAGGGTTTTGAGGTCAAGAACAGTTGCCATGAGCGATGGTGAAAAACAAGTGATTAAGATGGAAATAGTGAAGATGGAGGACAAGGACGAAGCACAAATGCTGGCGATGGAGTGTGTGAGTAAAAGTAAGGCGACCGCTGTGAAGAAAAAGGGTAAAAAGAAGGGTAGGCGGGGCAGACCTCCCAAAACAGAAGGTAAAGGTGAGGTTTCCTCGTCGAGCAAGCAGAAGAAGAGGCGCGGGAGGCCCCCCAAAGAGAAAGGTGTCAAAGGTGTTTCGCCTTCAGGTAAAACCAAACCCAAAGAGAAAGGTGTAAAAGGTGTTTCGCCTTCAGGTAATCCGAAGAAGGCTAGGCGTGGGAGGCCTCCGAAAGTAGAAAGTGAACGCGTGGCTTCCTCATTGGATAAGAAAAATTTGCAACAGAAGAAGGTTGATGAGAGTAGTAATGGGCGCGGTAGAGGTCGAGGAAGGCCTCCGAAAGTAGAAAGTGAACGTCTAGCTTCCTCATTGGTTAAGAAACATTTGCAACAGAAGAAGGTTGGTAATAGTAGTACTGGGGGTGGTAGAGGTCGTGGAAGGCCAAGTATTGCGCAAAAGAGGGAAAGGTCTCCAAAGGCAGAGAATGAGGATGTAGGGTTGGCAATTGTCAAGAGAAGTAGAGACCGTAAAGAACCTGGAGATAGGGTACAGTCAAAGAGGATAAAGGTTGGTATGAGTGATTTGAGGAATGGTGGTGTGCAGCAGAAAAAGAAAAAAGAGATAAAAGAAGGTGCTGAAGGTAAGGAAACGGGGTTAAGATATCAGAAGCAATTAATTAGGGATCAAATAGTTGCCATGCTTAAGAAGGCTGGATGGTCTGTTGAATACAGGCAGAGACTTACCAAAGACTACCAGGATGCTGTCTATGTTGACCGGGATGGAAGAACTCACTGGTCGGTGACATTGGCTTACAGAAAGCTTAAGGAGAAGATTGATAATGGAACTGCGAATGACATTGATGTTTTGGCATTTACTCCTATCCCAGAGGAGACACTTAGGATGCTGTTCAGAATGACTGAGCCAGGCAAGAAGAAAGGAAAAAAAAAGAAGAATGCCACAGGAAGGACTATCAAAAGAGCTACTAAGAAGGAGTCATCATCTAGAAGTAAATCATCAGATGGGAAGATTAAATCAAGACGGACTTTGCAAGCTCGTAAACCTAGGAATGGCTCTGATTCTGATGATTATGAGTTATATGAAGGAAAACGCACTTTGCTTGCATGGATGATCGATTTGGGAACTGTACCTCTTGGCGTGAAGGTGGAGTATAAGAGAGGAAGGAGTAAAAGAATGCTACTTGAGGGGAAGATCACAAAGGAGGGAATCTGTTGTGATTGCTGTAATATAACTCACACAATACGGGGCTTCGAGTCTCATGCGGAACAGACACCTGGAAAATCATTTCGGAATATATATTTGGATTCAGGGAACTCTCTTCTTCAATGCTTACTAGATTCCTGGGGAAAGCATGTGGAAACTGATAAGATTGGATTTATTTGTGTGGATGTGGAAGGGGATGATCCAAATGATGACACATGTAATGTGTGTGGCGATGGTGGTGACTTGATCTGTTGCGATGGTTGTCCATCGACTTTCCATAACAGCTGTTTGCATGTTGAAGTATGAATGCATGGCACCCTCTTCTCAGCTTTTGTTTTCCCAATGTCTTTGTTCTTTGCCCTCAACTATTAAATGCGATTTGCAATATCTGCATGGACATCCAAACTTGATTTTGTACATGCCTTTACATTTGTCACTCTCAACATTCTGGAATTTGTTATTATCCTAGTATTTCCTTATAATCATAAACATCACATGATTGTTAAATAATGTAAATCTTCTCCAAATCTTGCTTGGTATTGTATCATTCATTCGCATTGAAATGATGAAATTGGCTGTGATATTTATTTTAATTTAATTTACTCTAACAACAAACTTTGGATATTATGATTTTTTTGTTTCCTGATTTATGTGGTCTAGCACTCATAAGTTCAATTTCTACAGATTCCTTCTGGAGATTGGTACTGTGTTTACTGTTCATGCAAGTTTTGTGGAACTGCGTGTGAAAGTACCTCAACCAGTGATGACGAACAGAATTTATCTTCTGAATTGTTGGCATGCCGTTTATGTGAGGAAAAATGTAAGCTTAATACACACCTTCATGTGTCATTTCCTTGTTCATAGCTTATGTAAGTTAATTCTGAACTGATTATTTGCAACTTCTAACTTTCTGCAGTTCACTTGCATTGCACCAACGAGACGATAGCTGAAGATTTTCATGATGAAAATAATTCCTTTTGTGGGAAACAATGCTTAATGGTATTTACTGCTTGCTTTTGCAATTTAATTACTTTCGGCATTCAGAGAATATTTACCTTGTTATGCTGACATACCTATATGTAATGCATGAGTGTCGGTGATAATTTTGGTAATTAGTATGTGTAACACACCAAAAGGATACTAAGATGTTCGGTTACTATTGTACTTGTCATTTTATATCCCAAAATGACATGATAACATTTATTGTTTGAACATACATTGTTCTTTCTTTGTGAGTAACAACATTATGCATTCCTCTTCTGGCATCTGCACCTAGTGACTTGAATTTGACTCTTTGAAAAACAAGATTCTTTTACTACTACTTGTCGCTTCTTGACATAGCAGACCCTTTTATTGGTCCTATCTCTAGGTTAATGCCTTCTACACACTATTAAGCATTTATGTGCTTTAAAAAGCATATGCCTTTTGCCTTTTGGTTTTATGGACTTCCCCACAGTCAAAATAGATTTCCATCAAGTGGGTTTCATTTGTAAAAACTCACTCAGGGCACTTACACCTCACATCAGATATTTGTTTTGTTTTGCTGCTTGAATTGTTACAGTTCCAAAATTCCCAATTAAAATGAGGCCCACAGAGATAGTGGAATATTTTTATTTATAATACATTTAATAGTTTGGCACTGATATATATCTAGCATTGTTCATATACAGATCTTGGATGGGTTACAGGATCTTCTTGGTGTTAGACATGAAATGGGTGAAGAATTTTCCTATACTATTCTTCAGCATCGTGTTATTAATGATGATGCATCACTTTTTGGTAATTCCTTGAAGATAGAAAGCAATTCCAAGTTGGCTGTTGCTTTCTCTGTTATGGATGAATGTTTTGAACCTATCATAGATGAGAGAAGTGGAACCAATATGATTCATAACGTTGTCTACAGCTGCGGGTAAGCTTTTCCTACCTCACTGCTGCTTCTATGCTATCTTCTACCTACTTGGGTCTTTACTTGTGAATATATGTATAGATGGTAACTTGATATACTTTTGATGGAAATCCACTTCTGAGCTTGCTTCACTTTCACTTAAACAATATAATCTTGACCTTATAATAGCAATTAAAACAAAAGGAGCTTACATTGAAAAAGTAGAAGAAAAAGAAAACGACACACAAAGAGAAGAGCTAATCAAATTTTCAGTGCCTTATGATATATTGTTTAAATGAAGGGTCAGAGTAGTTATGCATGAAAGTGTTATCTACAAGAGTATACATTGAAGCCCATAGATTTAGAGAACAATTTTAGCCTCTTTCCTTTGCTGTAACGAGTTTGTCTCTTGGCATTGACTATAACATGTTAACATTCTTTGGTATATCATATGCTTATGCAGTCTTTTGCTTGTTACAGTTAATCATGAAAGTACAAACTGTACCATTTAAGTTTGATTTTAGATAAACTGGATATTTCATTCTTCAATCTCTATTTTATTTTCCGTAGGTCCAATATTAGACGGTTGAATTATGATGGATTTTATACCATCGTCCTCGAGAAGGGTGATGAACTTGTTGCGGCAGCATCAATAAGGTAGTCATTTTGATTTGCTACTATAATGTGTATGGACTTAAATGTTTTCTTTACCTTATCTGTGTATCTGTTAGATAGTGCTTTATATGTACCTCGTGAAGCAGCAAGTCTAGTATCAGCTGACCAATTCATGAAGGAACTCCTTGTGAAAATATACAAGATTGTTCCAGCAAAGCCAATGAGAATCTTACTTGGAAGAAATTGCAATTTTCATTGATAATCTGATTTCTTTCATCTGCAGTTTCTTGCGAGATTTTTTGTATTGTTTAACGTCTTTCACCAATTAGCATGGATTCCTGTTTGTCAATCTGATGTTATGTCCACCTTAATATTTCTCTGAAGGCAGCTACAATATAAGGATAGTAAAGGTAAATGACGAGGACCTATATTAAAAACGGAATTGTTCCATTAATGTTCATGTCAGTGATAACTGCACATAAAGTTCTCTGTTTGGGATTCCTCTGATGTAATATTCTATTTTCTTTCAATTGTCAAACTTAGTTTTTTTTAAAAAAAAAAAACAAAAAACCTGTTTTATATCCTTAACTAGTATTTGTCTACTGACAAATTCCTTTTCTGATTAATGAAAAACAGAATCCATGGGAAACAGTTGGCAGAGATGCCTTTTGTTGGAACTCGATTCATGTACCGGCGTCAAGGGATGTGCAGCCGACTTTTAAGTGCAGTTGAAATGGTATGCTTTCTTTCTTTAGAAGACGTGGGTCTTATCTCATGTAATGTATTATATGCTGTAGTTAAAATATCCAAAGCTCCCCCAGTATTTCCTTTTTGTAGGTAAATTTCTATATATCTCAACAGCGGTTAGTTTTCAGCACAAATTCTGGGATGTATAACAAAATCTTGTAAATAATTTTGGAAATGTCTGGGATATAGTGCTGTTTTTTTCTTCAAATTTCTACTGCTATGAATATATACACCAGTGTTTCCATAAAACAAAGGCCATTTTCCATCTATCATTTTGTATTCTTGTGTGCAAATTTGATGTCTGCTTTTCTTTTAGGTCTGCTATGATGATCTGTTTTCCTGATATATGTTTTTTTTTTTTTGCTATTATCGTGTATAATATCTTATCAGATTCTTTCCACTCTTGGTGTTGAGAAACTGGTCATACCCGCCATATCTGAACTTAACGAGACATGGACAAAAGTATTTGGCTTTCTTCCCCTTGAAGAATCAAAGAGGCAAGAAATGAAGTATATGAGCATGATTGTGTTCCCAGGGGTAGACATGTTGCAGAAACCTGTATCAGGCCAACAGTCCGTTAAAGCAGGAAACGGGTCTGCAGGTATCGATCCTTTTCTGCTTGTGCATACGCGTGCATGTGTGTGCACATCTGGTGCATGTTTTAGCATAATTTTCAATAGATTTTGCTATGTGATTGTAGCCACTGGATGCATTGAAATCAGTCCCCCCGAGCATCATGATGACATCCAGGAAAACACTGCATCTGATTCAGACAATCATGCTGAAGCTGCAGCTACAGAGTCCACTGCAGCTCAAGAGAAGCAAGGTGATGACACTGAAGGTGAAGCTGCATCAAACGAAGATGCTATTGTGGAATCTGGTGCTACCTTGCCCGGTCCTCCATTGAGCAAGGATGACACTGATGTTAAGGCTGTTGATAGTGAATCTGGTGCTGCCTTACCCGATCCCTCATTGAGCAAGGAAGAGGTCAATGTTGAGGCTGTTGATGGCAAACCTTCTCAAAATGGAGTTTGTCTCGACAAAACTGATGTGCCCAAAGAGGAGAGCCTTCCTTCCAAAGCCAACACAGGTATTGACTGCAACGTTGAAGCACCAGAGTTCGCTGAGGAATCGAATGCCTGTGGTGGTGAGGGGGTTTTGTCAAATGGGAATGACTGTAAATTGTAGCGACTTTAGTGTTATGAGGCAGGGAAAAGTGAAGCTGGAGCTTACTATTTTGAAATTCCCTTGATTAATATAACCCTGAGTAAATAGGGGCTAATTTTTCTCTACATTTTGGATGAGATGTCTAGATTTAACTTGTATAGAACATTAATCACCTCTATTTTTGAATGTACATCTTTTTGAGGAAGTAGCTTAATTTCGTGCTAATGAACGTTTCCAAGGGGTGGGAGATCATGTGTTGTGTGTTTTTGGGTAATGGCACAATAAGGGCACAACATGACAAGGACAAAATTGTGCATGCTTCAATGTTGCATAATAATGGCACAACACGATAATGTATATAGTGACTCCGAAAAACTTAATAGGAACAAATAACGAAGAAGTAAAACGAATGTTTTGTTCACGTTGGAAATTCCGACTGACACGTACCACCGATTCCATTGAAATTTTAATATGTGGGGTAATTAAGAAAATGTCAAAAGTTGTGATTTTATGTTTCAATTTCAAAAATTATGGGATTGACCAAAACTCAACAAAAGATTATAATTTAAACAACAATTATCCTTTAAATAAAATGCTAGTGTATGTATTAGCTGGAGAGAGAGCTATATTGAGCTACAGCCCGGCCCATTGCACGAGAAGGCGCGGGAATTATAAAACCGGAGGGAAAAGAAAAGGCAAATTCCGCGCGGGAAAATCAACGCCTGAAACAACCCGCTACCGGTTCCATCGGTCGCCGTAAAGCAATATTTATACCTTTTTTCACTTTTCTCCCCGATAAAAAACGATATTCACCTTTGATACCCAGTTCCACAATAGAAAATCTTTACAACAGACCAAATTCTCTGCGACTAATAGATTGAAGAAAGGAACCAAATTGCGAGCCCTAATTCAGCTATGGAGGGGAAGGACGTGAAGCGAAGATTGGTTCAAGCGACGCTGTTTCCTCACAAGGAGACTGCAATTAAGGCCAGTGAAAACTCCCTTGCTGATAGAGAAGAAGCGGTGGTGGTGGAAGAGGAGGAGGATGAGGAGTGGTGTGGCAGTAGAAAAAAGCGGAGGGGAACTAAAAAGAAGGGCAATTCTAAGCTGAAAAGGACTCCCCAAGCTTCTGCAAAGAAGGTACCTTCGTAGATTATATCGATCACATCCCGCATTGTCCTTTTTTGTGATATATTTGGTGAAAGAAAGGGGAATTTTCTCAGAGTTTTAGTTGATTGGCTTTAGTAATTTATAAAAATTCAGCTCAGCTATTATTTTTGTTTGAAGTAAGGTCCTATAAATAAAAGTAGGCTAAACCGTGCTGATCAGTGTAGATGTATTCATGTTTTCGTTTGGAATGTCTTTTCTTAATCATGCTAGATCATTTATTGAATGAATCTGCTTAAGATAGAGGTGGTTTCTGGTGCGCCTTTTTCCTATGTTTTTGAGCCAAGGCTGTTCTGGCCTGACTATGATACAGAGGCCTTAACAAATTTGCGTGCAAAACAATATTAAAATGTTAATTTACCTATACTTGTGTAAAAATATCTAGATGTCACTATGTGCTAGCATATGCATATAAAGTGGTGGAGCTAGAATAGATTTGTTGATGGTTCTAATATAATCATTCTTTTGATGGCGGGTAACAAATAAAATTTGGTGATCAAATAACAATGTATGTGTGGGAAGAAGAATATTTTGGGAAATTCATCTACTTGGAGGCTCTGCATCTGTGTACATGATATATACAGTCAACTTCCAAAAGGGCCAATTTAAAAGTGAGTATGTTGGGTGTGAGCAGAAGATAATCTAAACAAGGAAATAAGTTGGAGAATGATTACGGGTTATGAATTAATTCACTAGAGGTACTAGGAAAGTGCTAAAACAGTAACTTTACGTTCACATTGTAGTCTTGACTTATAAGTTAAAAGAAGGCATATTAAGTATTCAGACAATTGATATTTATTGATAAACATGCTTTTTCATAGAGTTAAAGCTTATTTTATATATATATATATATATATTATATTTATAGAAAGATTGGTCTCTCCATTAGTTTCAAGATTTTTATACTGCTGTAGCAGCACCAGTTGATATGTTAAGTTAGGTAGCTAGTTTTAGTTTTGAGGGGGGATTAGGGGTCTTGGTCCTCTTAGCAGTTCCAGGGCAGGTCTGCTTTTTGGGATATTATTCCATTCCATCATAAAAAAACTCAGGCTCAAGTAAGTTATTTATTTATTTTTTTATTTATTTATTAGCTCCACAATTAGCACATAATGTTAATTGGAATGGAAAAGAAAAGATAAAATCAATATTTAATTGCAAAAATGTGCATGAAGTTTGGCATAGTTTGAAATTACTCCAACGCATTTCATGGATCGATTTACTAATTCAGCTGTTCATGTTGATGTAGATTAATTTCATTGGTTTGTTATCACTTTGTACATTGCTGCATAAACCTAAAAAGCAAGTGGATGAAATTGATAAAACTAAACATTTTGAATTAAATTGCAATAACTGCAAAGTTCATATACTTACTTCATTACTTGCAAGCAACCTAGTTATTATTAATTATCTATCTTACAGATGCACTTACTTATGTATTCTTGACTGTTCAGGATATAGAAAATGGCAATGAAATTCCAACGAATCAAGTTAATGCCAATGATTCCCCTATTATTCCTAGTAAGTCCACACCCAGCTGTAATTCTCCTGATACTATATCTTAAATAGAAAGAGAAGTAGAGAATGCTACTCCTTGCTTAGCCAGTGAGTTATATGTCATAGAAAGTACTGTTCAGGATCAATGGATTACTCATTCCATAGTCTGCTTTCATTTTCTTGCAGAGTCGAGTTTCTTTGTGAAGGTCTCTGAGCAGCGCCAGCTGAAAAGGCAGCAAACCCAGCTGGTATCAGTGGACTCCCCTGAAGCAAATGATGATATCTGTTCAGTTCCGAGCTCTGTCGCAAGTATGTTATTTCCATACAAAGTTCTGAAATTTTGAAGGGGTTCTGATTCATTAATAGCTGTTATGTTATCTTGCAATCGTGCTCTTCCATTGTTCTATCTCATTGAGATGCTGCTGAGATATTTGACATTATGTAGGAGTCTATACTATGTTACTAATTTGCATAATCATCTATAAAAATAATCCTTAGATGGTAGGACTACTCCTCAAAAGCAGAAGCAGCGGGGTAAATCAACTCCGAGGAAGGAAAAGAAGAGTTCAACACCCAGCAAGAAGATGACAAGTGGCAAAAGAGAATTACAATTTGATCACATCCCACTTGATCTTCCACCTGATGAACATCCTTTGCAAAAACTTCCTGATCTAAGATTGGAGGCAAAATTGACAGCAGAGGTATGTTAACCTGATACCCCCAGGTGGGTGTGTGTGTGTAATTTGGTATAAAAGAATGTTAATATATTTCATAGAAATTTGAAGAATTATTACATTTCATTATTATGCTATTAGAGTTGGTCTGAGAAATTCCCATGTTTTTAGGAAAACACACGCATATTTTCTGGACGACAAATTCATCCATTTTTTACATCATGGAAAGGGGGAAAAACAAGTCAAGCATTGACTGATACAGAAAGCAATTGGTCCTCTGGTGGGAGAAAGGAAAAAGGCATTGCTTTCAACCCTATCCATGTATTTGAGAATGTTCAGGTGTGTTCTCCATTTCTTTTGACAACTAGGACAGAGGATGTTCTTCAGCAGTTCTGCCACACATGCAAACGTTTTAAGAGATTTCTTGTGTTAATTTTAAAATCTGCATGCAGGATGATCATTCAACTTTCAGTTGGGGACATTGGATCTTTTCTGAAAGAAGTGCCTCCAGTGGTCTGCAATGCGGAAGCTCACCACTTTATGAAGGATCCATGGCTTCCTTGAATTTTGATAACTCTATGAATATCTCACAGTTCACCCCAACATCATTAAACCAAAACTCTCATTGGTGTTCTGTCCCAGTTTCTAGCAAAGAAAAGGATACAAATGTGCTGCCAAAATGTACAGAAGATGTACTTGCTGGATCTATTGAATCTAGGTTGCAGGTAATATTCAGTAGCTATGTTTGACTTGTGGTTTAGCAGTGTGATCCACATGATGCACTTGATATACTGGGAATATGTTCTCTTTACAAATTGTTGAACCCCCCCCCCCCCCTCCTTCCCTTTTGCCTATACTTAATTTAAATATCCAGTGTCAAGATCTCAACATTTTCTGGATCATAAACAGGAAAGTAATAGTTTTGCCAACAAAATTCACTTAGGTGGGAACTTGGATCCTGAGCTTGAGGAGAAACTTCTCCAGGAAAGGTAATATGTTTGGATTTGTTCTTTATGTCATATGGAATGTATTAAAGAAAGTATTTGAGGAGAATTCGTTAGAAAACCTTATCTTTAGTTTCATTTGGGAGAAAAGAATTTCAAAGGATGTGAAGAGAAAATGTGATAACAACCAAAGCTATTATGACCATATCAGTTGAGTTTATGAGCGCTGTTAGCTACAGAACTGCACAACCCATGCTAAAGAGAAGAAGTAAAAAGTAATAAGAAAGAAAGATTAAATCTCTCTATGCCCCTCTACCATACCTGCATGAATAGAATAGTTAATCAATTTGAGGGTAGTGTAAGTCAACATTTTCACTCTAGCTCACTAGATGTTTCAGTTTTCCATTATACTATTACTGTTTACTCTCGCAAAGTGCTTCTGCTCTGCAGCTTTTCAGTGAATTTTGTAGCTTGCTCAGACACGAAGTATTCTTGTTCAAGAAAAAAGTTTTAATTTTAATTACGCCTTCACCATTTGTTCTACCAAACATGACACCAAAAGAATTTGAAAAATTCAAGTCATTTATCTTTGGAACTATCAAAGTAATTTTATATATATTCTATTTCCACTTGCTGCTACAATTTCCACTACCAAGTTAGTCTCTAGGTTTTACATTCTTGTTCTCATTTTTCCTGAATTTGTAAATTGTAGCAAACATTCGCATTGTCCCACCTGCATTAGACACCTGAACACCCTTAGAAGTTCAGAGTATTTTTCCATGACAGACATGATTGTGAATCATCTTTTATGCTGTTACAACCCAGGATCATGTCTCATTATCACACGAGTCACAATCAGCCTGAGAATTGCCTATGGACGGACAAGTACCAGCCTCAGAATGCCAAGCAGGTTAGTATCTGACACATGATCGTACAAAAATTTCAGTCTGATTCCTTATCTGTAGTATTTTTAATGAGGCACAAAAACATTCACGTCTACCTTACTTCAACAGGTAAAGTTGGAAAGTAACTGGAATTTGTAATTAGGCTAAACATGAGTGTTAGTTTGGTGATTAACCTAGTGTGTTGGCAAATATTGATCATGGTGTAAGCTAAAGTTACTATTTGAAAAACCTCTTGAACTGAGTGCACAACAGTTAATCAGGTGATGTTGTTCCCTGACTTAGTTCTTTCTGTGTTCAAGTGTCTTGAGATTATATTCGAGTAGTTTTATTTATGCAGGTAAGGACTGAAAATCTTATGTACCATTATGGGTCTGCAGTAGTCAATATCTGTGTGGATTCAACATATATTAATGTAGATGTTCTTGTTGCATGTCATATTTAGTCTCCTTTTTATGTTACCTTATTCATTGTTCAGTTGTGCACAAAAATGAAGAAGAGAATGAATCTATTTGTTGCCTTTGTCTTGTTTCGATGATTTGTTCCAGTAAAAGACCATCTTGTTTCCATCCCCACTAATTTGTAGGGTGCATCAGCTGAAGCAGTTCTTCCACTTTCTCTGTTGAATCCTAACTGAAGCAAAAACATACTGCTTAAATTGTTTATTTAAATGAACTTCTGTACTTGTTTGAACTGTACACTTTCTCTTATGATAGGATAACTTACCTCTTAATTTCTATATGTCATTCTTCATCTTTTGAACTTATCTTTTTTTTTTTGTTGTAAAAAGTCGTAAACGTGGTTTTCTTGCCAGATTTGTGGTAATCCTGAACCAGTGAACTTTTTAAGCGAATGGCTTCATCTTTGGCACATAAAGGGTTCTCTGATGATTAGGGGTTGCACTGATGAAGTAAATTCTACCTCGAAAGATGTTGATTGTGATTATCAGCAAAGTGATGATGATGGTGAAGAAAGCTTGAAGAATGTTCTCTTAGTTACTGGACCAGTTGGGGTATACAGGATTTTTTCTGGCTTTTCTGTTTACAAACTTTAGTTATATCTGTGTTGAAATAGGGTCGCAAATAAACTTAGTTGTTACATTAGTGCTTGAGTTCGATCTGATGGAAAACTCGATGAACTCAACCTCGACTCGATTATTTATTAAATGAGTAGTATAAACCTGTAGTAAATAATTTGGATTCTACTTAATTACTTTGTTGTTTCTTATAGTTACGACATGTATGTAAAGGCCTAAATAATTGAGGACAAAATAGTTGAGGCTTAATAAGGTTTGGGAGCCTAGTGAACCAGAAACTGCTGATCCCAATTTATATCCCTGAGCTACTGGAAAAGCTTAAACTTGAATCAATAACTTTGAGTTGAGCTTGAGTTTGTTTTGGAACCAATCGCTTGTGATTTGTTGACTCATTGTCACCCTTACTTGGGGAGAATTCATGCTTTATTTTTATTTTGTTTCATTTCCCCCCTCTTAAGTTGGTAATATGGTGCTGCACTAGGGTAATTATACAGTAGTTGATGACTAATCTAGTTAAAGATATCTTCATTCTTGAACTGCAATTACCTTGATGGATGTCTATACAAAGTTAGTTTTAAGTTCCTTCCATCATAGCTTCACAGAAAATGTTATCCTTTTAGTCTTAGTGTCTCCAGTTAATGAATAACTAATGCATAAGATAGCCACAAGTCTTGCATAAAGAAAATAAAATAAAGGTGCCCTTGTTGTTGATCTACATTGCTTGCTTTGTCTTGCAGAGTGGGAAATCTGCTGCCATCTATGCTTGTGCCAGAGACCAAGGATTTCAGATTATTGAGGTACTGCTTATTGGAGAAAAAAATAGCTAAAGGTTTATGTCGTGCGATATTACCTACTTTATTAGCTGAGATACACTTTTCATATGATGGCATAGTATATACATCATAAACCATGACAGTTGAATCACTTGTTTAAAAAGAGAACACCAGCTTGGTGCCCTGATTTGAGATATTTATAAATGCTTTAATGTCAAACAGAAACTCTGTATGGGTAATGAATTTGATAACTGATAGTGAGGTGGCTTTATTCATTCCCAAAATGGCACTACAGCCAAACTCTAGTCAATTGGAAAAGCTGCTTTTGATACACAGATACACATAAGCACTGTAACCATGTTAGTTTTCAGCTATAACTGATCTGATTTACAAAACTGAATGCAACTGCTTACATTTTGGAAATAATCAAGCCTTAGCAGCTTGGTTTCCATGTCAAAAGCAAAATTTCCTCTCAGTTGTTGTATCTCCCTAATTCATAATCTACTCCTTTCATCCCAGAAAATAATGCATATCTTGGTGTGATACGGGTTTTAATAAAAGTTAGGTAGTGTGTTTTGTGAGTGGAGAAAAAGCCTCACTTTGTTGTTATTTGTGTTAGTTAATGTAGAAAATGGTAGGTCATGTTTTTTTTTTTTTTTTTTTTTTTTTTGTAAATAAGTGTGCAAAATGAGGGTAGAGTATAAAGTAAAGTGTGTCTACAAAAGGAAAGTTAAGAAGTGTGCATTATTTTGTGGGACAACCCAAATAGCAAAGTTTGCACTATTTTCTGGGACGGATGGAGTATAATTTATGACCCTAAAAAGGCAATCTGCTGACTTCTGAAGGGGCACACTTATTAGTCAAACTTGATTAATTCTGACATTCTTTCCACCTCGAGATTTTTTAGTGTGGGTGCACATAGTGAACAACAAAACACTTAACTGCAAGCTTCATAACATAGTTCAAGAGATTGCCTCCCCTCATTTTAGTATTCACATGCATCTTGCCAATATTTATAAATTATTAAGTAGTGTTCATCGTTTTGTTCCATGATTGCTCATGATGTATTATATACTTTAAACTGAAGCTAGCTGACAAGTTACCTAATCACTAGATTTACCCGACGATCAGTATTACTTGAATGTGATCAGGCATCCGGGGATCGCCCACTAGAACGAGAGGACTTTTATCTCATAAAATTCTGTATATATTATTCTTGCTTGGCCATATTCTATGTATGTATTAAGCTTAAAAGTTTCATTTCTAATTGGATGCTTGTTGAGACTGTCTGATTCATGATATAATATATGTATTTTGTTTTTCTTTCTTCCTAGATTAATGCATCAGACTGGCGTAATGGAGCACTAGTGAAGCAAAAATTTGGGGAGGCTGTTGAATCTCATTGGCTTCAACGGTTTGTCTTCTTTGTCTAAATTCAGTTTTAGGTTTCATATAGTGCCAAACTTTGAGAAACCACATTTATTTACAACTGAGTAGATGCCCTTTGCTGCCCTTTGCTAGTGAAACATTGTAAGAATTGCATGATATGTGACAGGAAAAGGTGAAAAATTAGAATCCAATTCAAAGAAAAGATATGGAAAATAAGTACTCTGAGCAATGGCTGTCTATACAACATTGGCTTTCAGAAGCTAAGCACAAAAGCAGAAAAGCAAAATAAAGGAACAATTGAGTATTAAATATGGTCCAAAGTTTCCTTAGTTGCACCCTCCCATGTTATATAGCACAGTTCTTACAGGTTGTACTGACTTACATGCATGGATACACGAGTTAAGAAAATCTAAACAGATTGTTTCTTCCAAGTCTTTCTTTTTGGACTTCCATCACCATCTAACTTGGCTACTCAAGGGCCTTCTGAATGCATATTTAAAGGTTGCATGCCCAAAATAGAAACTGTACTTAATACGTCATTATTTTTTTTAGCATAATCAAGGACATGAATTTGTATATTTCTAATTGGACTCGTTGAAATGAATGTTATAGACTTTCTGGAAGTTCTTTGGTTTTTATTTATGACTCGATTAATATATGTTAAATGCTTATTTTGTTTCAGCATGGTAGAAAATGGAACAAGTACAGAAAATAAATCCCCACCAAAGTTCTTCAAAACTGTTGACGCTGATATGCAATGCTCCGATGATGAAGTAATTGAACTGATACACTTACCAGATGAGGACTCCGGGGATGTATATTCATCACCTAAGAAATCAGTCAATAAGAGAACTATTAATTGTCAGAATGAGGTTAAAACCTTGATTCTTTTTGAAGATGTGGATGCTACGATTTCTGAAGATCATGGTTTTATTGCTACTATACAGCAACTTGCAGTGACTGCCAAAAGGCCTATGATATTGACAAGCAATAGTAAGAAGTCAGTAGTATTTTTCATTTTTTCCACTCTAGCTGACTAACTTCTGTCATCAATTCTTAGGTGGCAATCCCGCACTCCCAAAAAGTTTGAACAAGTTGGAGTTAAATTTTTCTCTCCCATCAGTTGAGGAGCTACTTGGACTTGCCAATATAGTATGAATTGCTTGTGATTTTATTGTAAAATCCTGTTTTAGTTATCTCCCATTGACACAGCATTCTGCTGCCATTTTAGATTTGTGCTGCGGAAAAGGCTAAAATTCATCCTTACTTGCTTCAAAGATTTGTTGATCATTGTCGAGGAGACATCCGCAGAACTATACTGCTACTCCAGTTCTGGTGTCAGGGTCAAACTCTTAGGACAGGCAAGCTTCATCAACCAGTTTCTTCTTTTGCAATAATTTTACCTCTGACGCAAAGAAAGGAATAAAGAAAGCGTATATTCTAGGGAACAAATAAGAATAAATGAAGACTTATATTCTCACTTTGTTGAAACTTATCTATCTGCAATCTCTGTATCCATAGGTATGTTATAACCATGTCATATCTTCTACTATATTTTTGGACACTTCGTTGATCAACATTTTCCAACTTAACCAAAAATAATTTTCCTATATACAGATAGCACTTATATAAGAGACTCTTCTTGTGTTGATTGACCTTATAAGTTAAGAATATGTTTAATGAAAAGGATGTATTCTGTACATTAGGCCCAATTTGATTGCTTATTAAAGTAATATAAAATATCAGAAATTCATAGGATCTCTTATCATATATTTATAAATACAATTTAACATTCCATGTTGACCTTAAATTTTCTCCAGAAGAACCAAATTTTTCCAGAAAATTGCTTTGTTTTTATATTTTGCTACTATTTGTGTTTGACTCATTTTGCCACAAGAACCATCTCACTTGTTTTTTCTTTTTTCCAATTTTAATGTTTTTTTCTTTATCCAGGGAATGAACAGCCAACAACATATTGGCCAGTTCCGTTTGATCTTGATGCTGGACATCACATATTACCAAAAATAATATACTGGGGTTGTCCTTCACAGCTCTCCGAGCTAGTGGAGGTGGAGATTGTTAAGTCTTTGGCTTTGATGAAAGAAACCAAAAGTGTCATGGGTCAAATTAAGGTTGATGAGCTAAACTATTATAGCTCGGAAGATATATGTATGCAAGAAAATGAACAAGACCCTATTGAGGTGAAAAGGGCGACGATGTTAAGCTTTCAGTCACTTGATGAAGCAGAATGTGCACCATTTGAGGTTGATCCAGAGCTTTTTGATAACTGTTGCTCTCCAGTTTCATCTACTAAGAAAAATAGCCGGAGAAGGGTCAATACAGTTCTTTCCTCAGATTCTGAAGATGAATTTGGATGTGGAAGCATCCCCCTTGCTTCAGCTGGTGAAGTACATGAGATGAAAAACACTTTTCATTGTCTATCTACTGAAATACATCATTCCCCAGCTGAGCAAGTCTTTCAATTCAAAGTCGACACGTTGGAAGAAAGTTGTTCTCAGCTTCCAGAAATTGTATATAATTCCCTGGTGGAGGATACATGCAGATCACGTGACATGTCATTTGTGCGAGAATCGACTTTTGTCCCTGAGACCGAGATTATCCAGGAAACTGAATTATTTTCTACAGCAGTAACTTATTGTAATTTTTTAAATGGAGTAGAATCGAATTGGACATTCCAAAACCAAGATTCAATGCCCGTCCTCAAAACTGCTACTGGTTCTCAGTTGTCTAAATCATTGCATATATTGCAGAGTGACCTGGAAATGGTAGGAAACGATATTGATGCTGTTACAGTTTCTGGCTGTCAAGAGGAGGTTGGGGATTCTCTTTCAAAATCTGAGCCAGATGTTCCCAGAGGGTTTCAACTGTTGGATGAATGTAGTCGAGTGGATATCGTGAGGACATTGAAATCCCTAGACTGTGCAGTAGCTGATCAGGGAATTGATATTGTGAAAGAAACATGGAAAAGCCTTCATAATCAGTCCGAGGATTTCAAAAAGTACGTCACTGCAGAAGAGAGAACTGCTTGTCAAATTTTACTATTTTCACATGGCATGAGTAATTTGATCTCAGAGGCTGATTTATTACTTAAAGACTGCCATACGTTATTATGTGTAAGTACACTATCCATTTTGTTGCAGCTTTCTCTTTACTATTCAGATGTGTATATTGACATATGGGTTTATCTTCCACAGGATTCTTTGTGGCCATCGATGATTCCAAGTGAAAAAACACATTCCCATAGTTATTGTGATAATCAATTGGAGATGTCATCAATTCTTGCTCAGCATGGAATGTGCTACTACGCTAAAGAAATTGCTTTGGTACAGTCAACAATGGGGTGCCAGAACAATTTTGATTTGGCCTCAGAGATGTTGTCGTCCTCAACAAACTCAGTTGCATTAGGCAAACTGGCTAGCCAGGACAGGAGAAAGGCCAGCATATCCAGTATAGAAACAACCAAAAGCTCTTATGTATTGAAAAGGTATGAGATTAAACCCACTTGATGTTCAATCTCATTCACTTATACTGTTGTTTTTCTCTTTAGATAGTGATATAAAAGTAAATAACTGACCTATTTGTTAGCATAAGATATCTATTCTTGGTGATATACACCTCGATCCCTTTTTGCTAGTGCTACCAGCATCCCATGATGCAACTAATTCCAAACATTCTTCTTTTGATAAACAGCGAATCAGAGTCAGCCCTTGATGATATACTTCAGACTGTAGTCCCTTCAAGGTCATACCTAGCTGCTAAGGGTTGTGCATTTCATGAATACATCTCAACATTGGGCCAGATTTCAAGATATGAAACCTCTCGTTTGTCCAACTGCGTTGACAATAATAGAAAGCGAAGAAGGTATGAGCTCTCTGTCAAGCTATTTCCTGCCATGCTATAAATAAATGCTATGCTACAGTAAACATTATCTTGATTTTCCACAGACCTCGTGCCCCTCAGAATTATTTGAGCTCTGGTTCATTAGCAATGTCATCGGAGGACATATCATTGCTGGATAGACATATTAGCTACGGAAAAGTTCCTGGTGATGGAGGTCTCAGATAACAAATCTCAGGCAACAATTATTTACATAGTTATAGCATGCTGATTTCCAAGGGTTCTTGACGGATTATTACTTACTTGAAGGATGAAGATGTCTTGATTATTTTCTGTCACAATTAAGCTGTAGCCATGGCTTGTTGGAGGAGGTTCTTTAATTGTCTGTACCACAGGAAATTGCTAATTCTAGGTATAATCCTTTTTTTTTTTTTGGAGTTGGAATTTTAGGGAAAGTTGGCATTTTAAAAGGTATAATATTTCATCTCTCTTGATAGTATATTTAATGTAGTTCTTCGTATTGTAAAATTTAAAAAGGATGAGAAGTAGTCAATAAAAGTCGATATTTATTTAATATGCTTCGAAATCTTTTTTATTGATATTGGTTATTACTTAATTACTTTAAATGATCAATTTTGTGTTGTGCGTCTCATGACTCTCTCCGTGATAAAATGTCTCATTTTACTAAAAATTTATGTTCGTAATAACATGTTTTATTTCACTTTCATTATTTTTTGTAAATAAGCATCACATTCCACTAATTCATTCAACTCATATTTTATTATAAAATTAATATATAAAGATGTAACTTATATTTCACTAATTTTTTATATCCACTTTTATTCATATTTTTTAACAAAATCAAATAATTTTTAAACAGAGAGTCAAAACAGGGGACGGTGGGATCGATATTTTGCAAACGGAGGGAGTAAGTATCTAGATACACATTCTATTTGATTTTAAAAAGACAGTGATCAATCATCACATTGCTCTACTTATTAAAATCTTTTTGTATAAAGTACATTGTACTATTTTTAGTATATAATAATCAAATATTTGTTATTGGGTGCATGGAAGTCGGTGCTGGAACACTAATTCGTCTTTACATGTAACTCAACGTTCAGATTCAGAAAAATTTGAAAGTTAAGACCAATTATGGTTGGAAAAATATTATATTACAATGTTTTGACCTCTGAATTTCTGGCTTCAGCAAATGCCATTCCCAAGAAAAATGAAACTGTGTGTCTGAAAACATCACAGTTTGGTGGGACAGGGACTATGTTACCTCAATATTCAAGAATGTGGGGTTTCTTTGAGACCTTAAGATTGAAGAATTGTAGTTGGTTTTTTAGTTTACCAACATCATCAACTTTGACTCTAAGGCCAACTTGCAAACTCAAATCTTGTTATTGGCTTTGTTTCTTATTTTAGATATATTACGTGTAATATGAGTTGGTGTATCTATCTAATAGTTTTTTAATAAGTGGAATGTTAGTGGGCTCGCATCCAGTTGCACATTAAAGCTGACGTTCCACTTATTAGAGAACTATTGGTTAGACACATTACCACGTGGTGTGTCTAGACCAGATAAATTTTTCTCGATGCATTGACCTATATTTTAATTTTTAACGCATATCCCATATATCTGTGTGTGGTGATTTCACAATCCTCAATTTCATAGAAAGATTCAACCTAACATGAACAAAAGGCTAAGTACTTGGATGTGTCCTAACTATTGCTCTTTTATAAATTATAACTCGAATTGGTCGAGTTTGACCGGTTAATATACAAATTGAACGAAAATTCTGCAACTTTATAGGGGTGAGCATTCAGTTTTCGGTTCGGTTTTTTGTTCAAACATAACTCAAAAATTGAATTTTTTTAAAAATTAAAACCAAACCGAATTACCCGAAAAACCGAAATTCAAACTATGAAAACCGGTTCAAACCGAAAAAACCAAAATTTCATAAAAATATCCAAAAAAATGAAAAATCGAAAATCTAAAAAATGTAATATATATATATATATATATATATATATATATATAAATTCAGTTTTTCAGTTTTTTTCGGTTTATAGTATATCAGGAACCAAACCGAGCCGAAAAACCAAAATTTGCCAAAAAATAAAACTGAACCAAATCGAAATCTGAAAAAAAAATCGAACCAAATTTTAAATTTCAATTTTATTTGATTCGGATATTCGGATTTCGGGTATTTTGCTCACCCCTACAATTCAATTTTGCAAATCTTGAATTTAGATCTAACACTTAGTATATCCATTTGGTGTTACAAACTCTTTTCTTTATTTATTATTTTATTCATTTTTAGATGAAACAAACTCATAGTTAATACTTGTACACAAATTACGAAGATTGATATATTTTATAATGTAGCCTATTTTTACCCAAGTATAAAGAGGTAAAAATTTATTAGCTCAGTGGTAAAATTCACATTCAGTTGCTGCAGTAAAAATTTGGTCAGAAAGAAATACCATAAATGGAAACGATGATAAGGTAATATTGGCAAACCCTACGAATTACCATAACATCATGATTTTCATTGCCCAACTTTTATGCTCACCATTCCATTATTTAATATATTCATGTTTCATTTCATAAATAGTGTCGTTAATAAATATGTGCATCAAGATTTATAACATTGCTCTTCAAAGTAGATTTCATAGATTTTATTAAGACTAATATGCATTATGAAAAAAAAGACTAATATGTATAACTATTCAATCACAGTATTCCGGTCTGACCAGTGGTCTGACGATCTGACCGATTGAACTATGAATCGACAGCTTTACTGGTTCACTCACTTATCCCGTATTTAAAACATTGCTCTTCAAAGTAGACTAGGTGGCATAAGCACTATTAATTAAGATAGTAACTTAGAAATGGGAAATGAAATGTAGCATTAAATTATAGTTAAAGATCTAAGATATAAGATTCGGATTTAATATAAAAAATATTTTTCATACTTTACGATGATATATGTCAGGATAAATATCATAATGATCCAGAATATTCTAATTAATCAGCATTTAAGATCTGCATTTTCCTGACATTAAAAAAATTAAATTCTTTAATGAGGTATAAAATTTATAAATTAAAAAAAAAAAAAAACATTTTATCTGCCATCCAACCAATAGCACACTGCATCTAGTAATTCCACAAAAGAAAAAAGAAAGAAGGGAATTTGACAAAAAAAAAAAGAATTAAAGTTGGTAATAAAATAATCCACCAAAAACCTGACCTCTTCATTGAATTGTTTACTATTTTCCTGCCACATAGTGCGAGGCTACAAGCAGCCATGGATTATTGTGACCTTCATATAAACAAATAAGTGTGAGAGCATAGTACTACTTCATGCCTTGATACACACACACACAGATATATATAGTTCAAGAAAGTAGTTTTAGGTGGGGAAGAGAGAGAGAGAAATGGGGAGGTCAGATTCATTTCTGAGGCAGCTAAGCAGCAAGGAAGGATGGAAATCAGCATCAAAGAGATGGGGTGGAGGTGGGGGTGGGGGAGGGGGGTGGGGGAAGCAGATGGAGGGTTTGTATGGGGGTGAGATGATGATGAAGAAGAGAGTGATGGTGGTGGTGGATCAGTCCTCACATTCCAAGCATGCAATGATGTGGGCTCTCACTCATGTCACTAACAAGTCTGATATTCTCACTCTTCTTCACATTGTTTCTTCCTCTTCTGACACTGCTTCCTCTTCTCACCTTGCTTCCTCACTCGCCTCTCTTTGCAAGGCTTGCAAGCCTGAGGTCAGTCACTTGGAATTTTCACATTTTCCCATTTACCATATTTTTTGGAACTTGCCCTTTTGATTCTTGATTTGCTGTTCCCTGCATTCTTACATTCTTGTGTCATTGTGTGTGTTTGTGTGTGTTTTTCATTTGCTTCTCTTGAGGTTTTAGATTCTTGATTTGATGTTTCCTGCAGTTCTCCATTGTTGTGTCATTGCGTGTGTGTTTGTGTGGAAATGCAGAACCTATTCTTCACTTACTTCTCTTGAGGTTTTAGGTTCTTGATTCTTGATTTGGTGTTTCCTGCATTTTCCCCCTTCTCTGTGTGTATGTGTGTGTGAAATCTGCACATTTGTTTTCTTGAGTGTTTTTTAGAAGCCAACTATGTTTTTGAGTGCATCTCTGATCTGTCAAGTCTGTGAAAAGAGTTTTGGTGGTAGTGGATGCTCTCTTTCTATAATTTTATTTATTCATTTTTGGATTGAAAATGTGTGAATGAGTTTTGATGGGTGTTTGAAGGTAGAAGTAGAAGCACTAGCCATTCAAGGACCAAAGATGGACACAGTGACGAGCCAAGTGAAGAAGCTTGAGGTCTCTGTTCTTGTATTAGGACACAAGCACCCCTCCCCATTCCTTAACTGGTCAGTACACTCTACTTGTACTTCACGGCAGAGAGAGAGAGAGAGAGAGAGAGAGTTGATGAAATGTCGATGATTTATTGCAAAATGTGTTGTGCAGCCTGTTTGTGAGGAGCAGTGCATATGAATTTGTGGAGAAATGCATCAACAGCTTGGAATGCCTAACAATTGGAGTCAAAAAGCAGAGCAATGGAGTCAGTGGTTACCTCATCAGCACCAGATGGCACAAGAACTTTTGGCTCTTGGCTTAGACTTAATTACCTCTATATTAATTACTCTTCTTCTCCTCTATTATTATTAGTATTCACTAGAAAATAATCTTGCAAAAACACTTCTACGCATCTATCTAATCTTACCACCTTAACTTCCACAAATTACACCTATAAAAATCCATCTACATATGCGTCTTGCAAGAAATTTCCGACTATTCGTATACGTGTTCGTGGGGGCTTCAGCCCACCCAAGCCCCCTCCTGCGCCCTCCTATGCTCACACTGAACATTTGCAAAAAACAAACAGGTAAACGCAAAACAAATAGGTTCTTCTCATTACCAAAAACATGTGTGCTATTAGATTTGTGGTTTTCTTACATTAGCCTTTTCATACGAGACTAAAATTGATCGATCAGCATTGGTCAAAATAAATAAGGCTGTAATATATGTTAAAATAGGAGGATGTAAGGAGGTATGAGCAAGAGTTATACTTTGTCGTCCAATTTGTCGCTGACCAACGGGAGCAACTCTGTTTTGCTCCGTGGAGTACGAGGCGTGGCAGGCGCTCCCGGGGCTTGGTTTGAGAGCATCTGCCTCACGTACCCGTAGAAGGTGCACCCGACGAGTGTCACCCCACATCCGATGGCGTTCATGACAGAGATTGGATTCCGGAAGATGAGCCAAGAGCATGTAAACGCAACTGCAACCTGATGTATTGAGAAGGGAAATCAGATTTCAAGAATATATTGCTAAAAAATTCACAAACATTGATCCTACTTTGGTTTTCAACAGGCTTTAATAACACCACTTTTTGATTTGTAGCAAAATAGACACGTTTAATAAATTAATACGTTTCGAGATTGTGGCATTGTCCAGTGTCAGCATGAAGCCTAGAGAAGGCCAAGATTATATTCAAGAAGACGTTGAATAGATCTAGAGAGTGAGATAGGCATGCACCTTAAGATTGCCTGCAACGTTGAAGGTCACAGCAGTCGTGGAGTGAATAACATAAAAAATCGAGAAGTTGAGGCAAAAGGCCGACACTCCAGACCCGAAAATGATGAAGAGGGACGGAAAGAGAGAGGGGCACGTAAGAAGCCACTCCATAACCCCTGGCCCTTCGAGCACCATGGCTGGCAGAGCCAAGATCATAGTTGCAAAAGGAGCCATGTAGTATACTGTGTTTATGCTGCAGTGGGCTCAAAAACCATCAACTTATTATCAGTAAATATCAAAGGAAATGGAAGTTGTCAAAGCAAGACGACAAAATGAATTGATGTCAGTGATAAAATAACTGTGGAGATCAAGCAGCGAGGAATGGTGACTCCCTTTAGATTCAAGAATATAATCATGCTCGTCGAGAAGAATCAAAGTAAGGAAGCATAAAACATCACCTACGACGGGCTTATTTTAAGGAGTTGTATATATTAAATAACAAGTCTTTCTTGGCATCAAATATTTTCCAGGAGTTCATTCATTCATCACAAATACTTAGCTCTCTTCTCATACATAATAAAACTAGCAAACCCTACACAGAGGCATCAACAGCAGTGACAAAAAACTAAATAACTCTTGAAATAAATCTCTTATCCAGCAGAGCACGATGAGAAAAATAATATCTCCGGTGTTTCTTCGAAGGGCATATGATGCACTGACTGGAAAGGAATATACCCTTCTATAATAACACGAGTAGGAAAAGTAAAGAAACTGATTTGAGAAACTATCATTTTGAGTCAAATTTAAACTTGGATATTTGCTAAAATCAACCTGTCATGACTTTTAATTGGTTACAAAACCAAAAGACAATTAATTACTTCAAAGAATCATGCATGGCAATACAAATATAATCAGTCCATTCCATTTGTGTATGTTGACCTTAGATGAATTTAAATTATTTCCAAATTCTGATTAATAATAACTATGGACCTGAGTTCTGCAGTATCCATAGTACATAGATATTCTATCTGGTATAATGAGTAAGTGAAAATAAACAGCTATTTCCTCTTTATTCAGTAATATCCGAAGGACAGTAGATTGTATAGCTAGTTTTACAGAGCAAAATGGATGTTGAGGAAGAACAAATCATGAATAATGCTATCTCTATGCTGTTATTCTTGGTCCATTAACATTTTAAGATGGACATATAGAGGTAAAGAAGAAGGAAGATGACTGTTACCTGTCAAATTTGTACCCGTGCAATAAGGACTCTGCAAGAATGGTTTTTGTAGACGTAGCAACGCAACCAAATAAAGCGGCAAAAAATCCTAGCATGTTAAAACTCAGCTCCGTGACTGATGAGAGCAGAATCCCTCCAACAATTGGAACCAGAGCGGCCCAAATTCGCCAGTCAAAGTACTTTTTCCAGATTAGCCACTGCAAGATGACTGTTCAAAAGCCAATAAAGAAATTCAGCATGTTCTCAGCAATGTCACGCCAAATTGTTCACATATCCTTTGTGTATGTGTTATCTCAGTTTTTCAAGATTGGCTTATGGCTAACAGTTCTAGACATATTCAGATTGTAATTTCGTTCAACGCTCACCTGTTGTGGCAGGGGTGAAAGACTTGATCGTTTGCATGAAGGAAACAGGAATATACCGAAGGCTCACATTTCCCAAAACTATGTTTATGCAAAATATAAACGACAT